>OMKI01051551.1:0-10766 GCA_900302315.1 Phycis blennoides
GGGGGGGGGAGGGGGGCTCGTAGGGGCGTCTACGGGGAATGTGTGAATTTGTAATGTGCTTTGGCTGCGCACCGCAGAGTGGGGTGATAAGGGGGCGCCGTCACAGTGTTGCACTCCTCAGATAAAACACAGGGAAAAAGTGTAAGGTGAGCGCCAGGGTGGTGCGCACACACACACACACACACACACACACTAACATCTCTCTCTCACACACACACACACACACACACACACACACACACACACACACACACACACACACACACACACACACACACACACATATTTATATACAGAGTATTATAAGCTCTTGGCCTCAAAGACAACCCTCCTTTCCTGTATTAATCTCTCCCAGACTCTGCAGTTCAACATGATCATACAGAATGATGTACATCATACATTCATCAGTCCACACTCACACTGTTGTCTATTTATATTGACAAGATATTCACATGCCAGCCAGAACATGTGAGACCGTCCCATACAGGCCATGCTGTTACAACATGGAGGACAGGAGAGGGCAGGACAGGAGGAAGGTCCTCAGTCCTGGTTCCACACAGTAGGTTCTACCAACACAGTGGGGGTCCTGTAGTGTTATGGTTCTTACCTTTGGTGGCCATTTCAGCTGGGGTTCTCCCGAGAGTCCTCCGACGTCCGTCTCACGGCTGTTCTGGACACTCGTCCAGTCAGCAGAACAGCAGCTAAAATTATCCTCTACTGGATACCCCTCTGGATCTCTCTCTCTCTCTCTCTCTCTCTCTCTCACACACACACACACACACACACACACACACACACACACACACACACACACACACAACTTTCTTTACACTAGAGAACCTTGGTTCTGTAACCTGGAGAATACTGTGGTGGGTTCTGCAGTTTGGAGAAAGTGGGTATGTTATGGAGAACATGATTCTGTAACTTGGAAAACATGGTTCTGTAATTTAGAAAACTGTGTTTCTGTACCTTAATAACCAGGAGAACCATGGTTATTAAGGTATCTCTATGAGCTAACTGGCTAACCTCCCTGTGAATTGGACAGGTATCTCTACAAGCTAACTGGCTAACCTCCCTGTGAATTGGACAGGTATCTCTACAAGCTAACTGGCTAACCTCCCTGTGAATTGGACAGGAATCTCTACAAGCTAACTGGCTAACCTCCCTGTGAATTGGACAGGAATCTCTATAAGCTAACTGGCTAAGCTCCCTGTGAATTGGACAGGTATCTCTACAAGCTAACTGGCTAAGCTCCCTGTGAATTGGACAGGTATCTCTACAAGCTAACTGGCTAAGCTCCCTGTGAGTTGGATAGGTATCTCTACAAGCTAACTGGCTAAGCTCCCTGTGAGTTGGATAGGTATCTCTACAAGCTAACTGGCTAAGCTCCTTGTGAATTGGACACACAGGGAGGTTCGCTCAGAGAGGGGAGAAAGGGAGGGAGGGATGAAAACAAGAATCACAGAGGAGAGAAAGGGAGGAGAGAGGAGAGGAATGGCTCAGCTCCTACTCATGATGGGGGAGATTTATGATGCTCTGTGATTGGTGGACATAAATAGGCAGCCAATGGGAGGCAGAGGCAGGGATCTGTTACGCCAGGGGGAGGGCTGGTCAGCCAAGGTAAGAACGACGAAGAAGAGACACGCAGAGAAGAGACGACAGACCGCAGAGATGAGAACACAGAGCAGAGCGCTGAGTGGGAGAACCACGGAGGAACCCAGGGAGAGAGAGGCAGAGAACTAGAGAGAGAGAGAGAGAGAGAGAGGAGGTGGGAGGAGCGAGCGAAGACAGCAGCAGCAGACTCATCGCAGGCGGCCATGCTGTGAGCAAACAGAGAGACAAACAGGCCAAGACCAGGACAGAACCAGGACAGAACCAGGACAGAACCAGGACAGAACCAGGCCAGGACCAGGCCAGGACCAGGCCAGGACTAGGCCCAGCGCCCCCGCCACGGACCCTCGCAGGCGGCGGGAGGACACCCTCCCTGCGGCCCGCGTCATGCGGACCTCCAGGAAGGGTCCGGGGGAGGTGCCGGCGTTTGTCCGTCAGCTGGTCAAGGAGACGGAGCGGAGGGTCAGCTCCTTGTTCAAGGGAGGGCGAGGAGGAGGAGGAGGAGGAGGAGGAGGAGGAGGAGGAGGCGCAGGAGGAGAGCCAGCGGTGGAGGGAGGAGGAGACCCGCTGGAGGTGGAGGTGGGTCCCAGCCCCTACCTGGACCGGCCGGTGCTGGACAAGCTGGTGGAGGAGGGCTGCTCGGGCCGCGGGCTGAGCTACGCGCTCGGCAGCATGCAGGGCTGGAGATCCACCATGGAGGACTTCCACAACTGTGTGCCCCAGCTGGGCGGGGAACTGGCCGACTGGAGCTTCTTCGCCGTGTTCGACGGACACGCCGGGAGCAGCGTGGCGCGGTACTGCTCCCAGCACCTCCTCAGCCAGATCCTGGCCACAGGTGAGGAGCAGGAGGAGGAGCGGGAGGAGGAGCAGGGCTATAGGACGAGCTGAGAAGCTCATTTATGTTGGAGGCTTCTGGGCTGGTGACTCACCTCATTTGCATTATTTACATAACGTATATTTCTGTTCTTATTTTCTTACTTGTTCATACTGTTTTTCATACTATTTTATATAATTATTAGTATTATATTCAGGTTTTGTTATCTTCATATATATGTATAATTACTATTTCTCTATTTTCATGTTTTATAGTTTAACAGTTGAAAGTCAAGCACAGGCTCTCATGTGAACACAAACATCACATCATTCCCTGGTAGATTCATCACCTTTTGTTTGTGCAACAATAACGTACCAGGAGAGCTGCAGCTAGACAGCTGGCAGCATGTCCACACTTGTGTCCCAGGTGGGGGTCCTCCAGGTGGGGGTCCTCCAGGTGGGGGTCCTCCAGGTGGAGGTCCTCCAGGGTGGAGGTCCTCCAGGGTGGGGGTCCTCCAGGTGGGGGTCCTCCAGGTGGGGGTCCTCCAGGTGGGGGTCCTCCAGGGTGGGGGTCCTCCAGGTGGAGGTCCTCCAGGTGGAGGTCCTCCAGGTGGGGGTCCTCCAGGGTGGAGGTCCTCCAGGTGAGAGTGGTGTGTTCTGGTAACACGCGTGTGTTCTGGTAACACATCTGTGTTCTGGTAACACGCGTGTGTTTTGGTAACACGTCTGTGTTCTGGTAACACGCGTGTGTTCTGGTAACACGTGTTTGTTCTGGTAACACGCGTGTGTTCTGGTAACACGTCTGTGTTCTGGTAACACGCGTGTGTTCTGGTAACACGTGTTTGTTCTGGTAACACGTCTGTGTTCTGGTAACACGCGTGTGTTTTGGTAACACGTGTGTGTTCTGGTAACACGCCTGTGTTCTGGTAACACGCGTGTGTTCTGGTAACATGCCTGTGTTCTGGTAACACGTCTGTGTTCTGGTAACACGCTTGTTCTCTGGTAACATGCGTGTGTTCTGGTAACACGTCTGTGTTCTGGTAACACGCTTGTGTTCTGGTAACATGCGTGTGTTCTGGTAACACGTCTGTGTTCTGGTAACACGCTTGTGCTCTGGTAACACGCGTGTGTTGCGCCCCCAGGGCAGATGGGGGCCGAGGACGACCCGGAGCGTGTGCGAGCGGGGATCTGCGGGGGCTTCCATCTTCTGTGTTACATCTGTGTTCTGGTAACACGCGTGTGTTTTGGTAACACGTCTGTGTTCTGGTAACACGCTTGTGTTCTGGTAACATGCGTGTGTTCTGGTAACACGTCTGTGTTCTGGTAACACGTATTTGTTCTGGTAACACGCGTGTGTTCTGGTAACACGTCTGTGTTCTGGTAACACGCGTGTGTTCTGGTAACACGTCTGTGTTCTGGTAACACGCGTGTGTTCTGGTAACATGCGTGTGTTCTGGTAACACGTCTGTGTTCTGGTAACACGCTTGTGCTCTGGTAACATGCGTGTGTTCTGGTAACACGTCTGTGTTCTGGTAACACGCTTGTGTTCTGGTAACATGCGTGTGTTCTGGTAACACGTCTGTGTTCTGGTAACACGCTTGTGCTCTGGTAACACGCCTGTGTTCTGGTAACACGCCTGCCTGTGTTCTGGTAACACGCCTGTGTTCTGGTAACACGCTGCCTGTGTTCTGGTGACACGCCTGTGTTCTGGTAACACGCCTGCATGTGTTCTGGTAACACGCCTGTGTTCTGGTAACACGCATGTGTTCTGGTAACACGCCTGTGTTCTGGTAACACGCGTGTGTTCTGGTAACACGCCTGTGTTCTGGTAACACGCGTGTGTTTTGGTAACACGTCTGTGTTCTGGTAACACGCGTGTGTTCTGGTAACACGTGTTTGTTCTGGTAACACGTCTGTGTTCTGGTAACACGCTTGTGTTCTGGTAACACGCCTGTGTTCTGGTAACACGCCTGCCTGTGTTCTGGTAACACGCGTGTGTTCTGGTGACACGCCTGTGTTCTGGTAACACGCGTGTGTTGCGCCCCCAGGGCAGATGGGGGCCGAGGACGACCCGGAGCGTGTGCGAGCGGGGATCTGCGGGGGCTTCCATCTTCTGTGTTACATCTGTGTTCTGGTAACACGTGTTTGTTCTGGTAACACGCGTGTGTTCTGGTAACACATCTGTGTTCTGGTAACACGCGTGTGTTCTGGTAACACGTCTGTGTTCTGGTAACACGCGTGTGTTCTGGTAACACGCGTGTGTTCTGGTAACACGTCTGTGTTCTGGTAACACGCTTGTGTTCTGGTAACATGCGTGTGTTCTGGTAACACGTCTGTGTTCTGGTAACACGCTTGTGTTCTGGTAACATGCGTGTGTTCTGGTAACACGTGCCTGTGTTCTGGTAACACGCCTGTGTTCTGATAACACGCGTGTGTTCTGGTGACACGCCTGTGTTCTGGTAACACGCCTGCATGTGTTCTGGTAACACGCCTGTGTTCTGGTAACACGCATGTGTTCTGGTAACACGCCTGTGTTCTGGTAACACGTCTGTGTTCTGGTAACACGCTTGTGTTCTGGTAACACGCCTGTGTTCTGGTAACACGCCTGCCTGTGTTCTGGTAACACGCCTGTGTTCTGGTAACACGCATGTGTTCTGGTAACACGCCTGTGTTCTGGTAACACGCGTGTGTTCTGGTGACACGCCTGTGTTCTGGTAACACGCGTGTGTTGCGCCCCCAGGGCAGATGGGGGCCGAGGACGACCCGGAGCGTGTGCGAGCGGGGATCTGCGGGGGCTTCCTGCAGACGGACCGTCAGCTGCAGGGCGTGGCGCGCAGGGAGGGCTGGGAGCGCGGCGGCACCACGGTGGTGGCCGCGCTGCTCACCCCCTGCTACATCTACTTCGCCAACTGCGGGGACTCGCGTGCGGTGCTGTCGCGCTGCGGCCAGGTGGGCTTCTCCACCCGGGACCACAAGCCCTGCTGCCCCCTGGAGAGAGAGCGCATCGAGAGTGCCGGGGGCCGCGTGTCCATCCAGCGCATCAACGGCTCGCTGGCCGTGTCCCGTGCCCTGGGGGACTTCGGCTACAAGGGGGCGGAGAACCGGCCCCCCGGGGAGCAGATGGTGTCCCCGGAGCCCGAGGTGTGCGTGGTGGAGCGCTCCCCGGGCGATGAGTTCCTGGTGCTGGCGTGTGATGGCGTGTGGGACACGCTGACCAACGAGGAGCTGTGTGCCTTCGTGCACAGCCGGCTGCGCGTGTGCACCGACCTCCGGGACGTGTGTGCACAGGTCATCGACCTCTGCCTCTACAAGGTGAGGAGTTAGCCCCGCCCCCTGCCTCTACAAGGTGAGGAGTTAGCCCCACCCACCTCCTCTACAAGGTGAGCAGAAGAAGATAAGGTGATGAGGTCATGCCCCAGAGTATGAAGACCTACAGAGTTGACCTATAGACTTATACATAGATTCACACACAGTAGTCCTATTTAAACCAGTTCACCTCTATAATACTGTGTGGATCTACTCTCTATTTATATCCTATAGAATGCGTACACTATATCCTAATTGGCATGACTAAAGTATGCATCTTACTGCGTACAGTATAGATATAGATTAATGTATATCTCGACAATACAGTAAACCCTACAGGTACAATATGCATTGAAGGCAGCACAGTATAGAAAAGAGAAATCTATATTCATAACAGCATTAAGGACATTCTCCTCCATGCTGAGTGGGCTGCAGGCCTGCAGGAAGAGGGATGAATGATGTTGGTGAAATCCCTTTAGCTCAGAGAAAACCTCTCTCTCTCTCACACACACACACACACACACACACACACACACACGCTCGCTGGGATGAACAGTTGAGCTGTGACAGATTTAGCTGCCGTGGTGCCAGCAGCAGAGTTACGTAACATGAACACAGCTTAGACACACACACACACACACACACACACATACACACACAACACTCACGCTCTGCTATAATGACTGTATGTGTGTGTGACAGGGCAGCCTGGACAACATCAGCATCATCCTGCTGTGTTTCCCTGGAGCCCCCCAGCTGTCGGCTGAGGCCCTGCACCACGAGGCTGAGCTGGATGACCTCCTGGAGGCCAAGGTGGCAGGTAGGTCTCCTCAAGCCCTCACAGCTGAAGCTCCTCAGCTGGACCCACGCAGGAGCCGACGCCGGCTCACTCAACGTTGTCATCTTCTGACCTACCAGCGGCTAGCTGTTAGCCGTTAGCCGTTAGCCTGTAAAGCCCACCTGCTGCGCCGTCTCTCAGCAGGTGGGCTCACCTGGCGTCAGGCTGGGCTGCTGCTCCTCACTGGGGGCTGCGTTTGTTTTAGGGCGCCCTCTTCCCCAAATATTTAGTCTCTTTTATAGATGTATTCTTTTCTATTTTTCTACTTCCTGCTATTTGTTCCATATTTGTGTACGACCTTGGGAGCCCTAGTCATCCAGGAGCAGGGAGGCCATCAGGGTGACACCAGTACAGCAGTGAACTGACTCTGACTGTGTTGACCAGAGATCTACGAGGACCTGTGTGTGGGAGACCAGGAGCCCGACCTGCTGGCCGTTCTAACCGTACTGGCCTCCACCCCCATCCCGGGCCTGCCCCCGGGGGGCGGCATCCAGAGCAAGTAGGTCCAGAGCACCGGAGCAGAACCGCGGCTCACCTGTGTGTAAACTGTGTATACAGAACCGCGGTTCCCCTGGGTGTAAACTGTGTATAAAGAACCGCGGTTCCCTTGTGTGTAAACTATACAGGCTGTGTGGCACGGGCTGAAGTCTGGTCTACAACATATTCACAATGAAAGATGCATTCATGGTGCATTTGTGTGTTACAGGAGGAACTGCATCATCTCTGCCTACTTTCAGCAGAGAGAGCTGCACCGGCCAACAGCCCAGCATGTAGGTCAGGTCTAGAGCTCCTGCAACAGCCAGCTCTTCATCTCATGTTGAATAACATGTTCTCTTTTCACTTGCAGAATGTGGGCGTTCCCAAGAAGCCCATGTAGGATTCCCTCTCCGGAGGACTTTCCTCATGCGTGCAATACGTAGAACCGGTCGATGAAGGGGTGATGGTTCATCCACCAGAGGGAGTGCTGGAGTAGGAAATGTGAAGCCTTGTTGTTTTGTATTTAAACCATAAGACCTTTTTTTACTTGTTCCAAGTGACTCAGTGACAACGCTCTGCCTCATAGAAACACAACCAACTAAAGGTGATTGATGATATATTGTAAAGTTTTGATGTTGTACCTTTTTCTTGGTATGTTATATTATAAATATAAGAGTCGTCGTAGTGTTGAGCTTAAAGGTAAATCTAAGATGAAGAATATTTTTTATTTTTCAAACTAATTACAAAGTAGCTTGCTAGCTAATATAGTCTTAAAAGTGAATGCTAATGTTTTTTATGAGAAATATATAATACATAATTATGGGCAACTATTGATGTGGAAACTGTCCTGTTTTCCCCACTGGAGGAAAACTGACTGTAAAAAAAGATTTATTTTTAAAGCCTTACTTTGAAATGTTCAAACTTCTGTGTCATTTTTCAAACATAACAGTGGCAGAAGAGAGATGTTTATTTGGATGTTAAAAGTTATATTCACTATATCCATCATCTTAAGAAGTTGACATTAAATAATACATTATAGGTATCAGCAGAAGGTCATTATTCATCTAACAGGCCTACTAGGACAAGCTCACAGAACACACATCATGTATATTTCAGATCAAACAGACTACCTGAGAAAGGTTTCCTCATCTGCAACATAAATTAACATCAAGGATGAATATCAATAAATGATACGGACATTAGATATGACGAGAAAATGTGAAAAATATATATTTTAACAAGAAAAGAAAATGCTGCATTCCCCATTACTGCACTGTCCTGGTGCTGAATGCCTCTGAGCTCTACCTGTGAGGCGGCCAGATGTTAGAAACCTCTGGCTTGGAGGACACCCCTCGATTCAAACAACACAAAATGGTTCCTTTCTAAATACAATTGAATTCCTCATTGGAGCCTACTGGCCTACTGCTCCGTCACCAGGCCGTGATAAGCTCTATAGGTCCTGGGTTCAATTCCCCCCATGTCTACCTGTAGACATCAAGAGCAAGGTGACCCCTGTATGGAAACAAACTCATGAGAAGTAACGTTGGATTAAAGCTAAACGCAAACTAAATGACCAGATAGTGAAGAGGCATCAGACTGCTTTCCGCTGGAGCAGGGATTCAGCACTAGCATCAGAGCTACAGCGTCAGAGGCTACAGTGTCAGAGGCTACAGCATTAGAGGCTGCAGCGTCAGAGGCTACAGCGTCAGAGGCTACAGCATTAGAGGCTACAGCATCAGAGCTACAGCGTCAGAGGCTACAGCGTCAGAGGCTACAGCATTAGAGGCTGCAGCGTCAGAGGCTACAGCATTAGAGGCTACAGCGTCAGAGCTACAGCGTCAGAGGCTACAGCGTCAGAGAATACAGCATTAGAGGCTGCAGCGTCAGAGGCTACAGCGTCAGAGGCTACAGCATTAGAGGCTACAGCGTCAGAGCTACAGCGTCAGAGGCTACAGCGTCAGAGGCTACAGCGTCAGAGGCTACAGCATCAGAGGCTACAGCGTCAGAGGCTACAGCATCAGAGCTACAGCGTCAGAGGCTACAGCGTCAGAGCTACAGCATCAGAGCTACAGCGTCAGAGGCTACAGCATTAGAGGCTACAACATCAGAGCTACAGCGTCAGAGCTACAGCATCAGAGCTACAGCATCAGAGCTACAGCGTCAGAGGCTACAGCGTCAGAGGCTACAGCGTCAGAGCTACAGTGTCAGAGCTACAGCGTCAGAGCTACAGCGTCAGAGGCTACAGCATTAAAGGCTACAGCATCAGAGGCTACAGCATCAGAGGCTACAGCGTCAGAGGCTACAGCATTAGAGGCTACAGCGTCAGAGCTACAGCGTCAGAGCTACAGCGTCTAGAGGCTACAGCATTAGAGGCTACAGCGTCAGAGCTACAGCATTAGCAGTCCCCAGACGGACTCAGACTTGAACAAGCGGCCCTCACAGAGCCTCCCGGCGGCGGCGGCGGCGCGAGGACGTCTGGAGCCCTCCAATCAGCAGCCTGCTGAAGAGACGCTTCAGCCAAGCCTCGCCTGATTGTCCGTACGAGCCAATCACTTGAGAGTATCTCTGCACCACACCACTCTGAGTGGATGCGTGGCCGGGCTCTTCAGATCCCTGGAGGGTCTGCTGGGGTCCGGACAGGCCATCACGCTGTCCCCCAAAGCACAAATCCTTGAGGAAACGGGTTGAAATGATTCTGAATGAGCAGGTTCCCTTTCAGTGGCGTTACTGAGGTAAGGAACAGAGGATGCTGAGCTACGGTGGGGGTCTACAGGACCACACTCCTCAACACGCTGTAGGAGACAACATGGCAGCGCAACTCAGACTGCAGTATTGTGTTGGGAACACGTTAGGGTGGGGTTAGGTTAGGGTAAGGCTAGGGTGGGGTTAGGTTAGGGTAAGGCTAGGGTGGGGTTAGGATAGGGTGGGGTTAGGTTAAGGGTGGGGTTAGGTTAGATTAGGTTAGGGGTGGGGTTTGGTTAGATTAGGTTAGAGGTGGGGTTAGGTTAGGGTGGGGTTAGGTTAGGGTGGGGTTAGGTTAAGGGTGGGGTTAGGTTAGATTAGGTTAGGGTGGGGTTAAGTTAAAGGTGGGGTTAGGTTAGATTAGGTTAGGGTGGGGTTAGGTTAGGTTAAAGGTGGGGTTGGGTTAGATTAGGTTAGGGGTGGGGTTAGGTTAGGGTGGGGTTAGGTTAGGTTAAAGGTGGGGTTGGGTTAGATTAGGTTAGGGGTGGGGTTAGGTTAGGGTTAGGGTTAGGGTTAGGGTTAGGGTTAGGGTTAGGGTTAGGGTTAGGGTTAGGGTTAGGGTTAGGGGGGGGGGGGGGGTGGGGGGGGGGGGGGGGGGGGGTTAGGGTTAGGGTTAGGGTTAGGGTTAGGGTTAGGGTTAGGGTTAGGGTTAGGGTTAGGGTTAGGGTTAGGGTTAGGGTTAGGGTTAGGGTTAGGGTTAGGGTTAGGGTTAGGGTTAGGGTTAGGGTTAGGGTTAGGGTTAGGGTTAGGGTTAGGGTTAGGGTTAGGGTTAGGGTTAGGGTTAGGGTTAGGGTTAGGGTTAGGGTTAGGGTTAGGGGTAGGGTGGGGGGGGGGGTGGGGTGGGGTTAGGGTTAGGGTTGGGGTTGGGTTGGGGGTGGGGTTGGGTTAGGGTGGGGTTAGGTTAAGGGTGGGGTTAGGTTAGATTAGGTTAGGGTGGGGTTAGGTTAGGTTACAGGTGGGGTAAGGTTAGATTAGGTTA
>OMKI01051589.1:3126-15274 GCA_900302315.1 Phycis blennoides
GTAGCGGAAAGAGCGATCCTGACTGTCCTGACTGACATGACTGACCGTCACCTGGAGTGTGTGTGTGTGTGTGTGTGTGTGTGTGTGTGTGTGTGTGTGTGTGTGTGTGTGTGTGTGTGTGTGTGTGTGTGTGTGTGTGTGTGTGTTTGTTTGTTTGTTTGTTTGTTTGTTTGTTTGTTTGTTTGTTTGTTTGTTTGTGTGTGTGTGTGTCTTTTTGTTTGTTTGTTTGTTTGAGTGTGTGTGTGTGTGTGTGTGTGTGTGTGTGTGTGTGTGTGTGTGTGTGTGTGTGTGTGTGTGTGTGTGTGTGTGTGTGTGTGTGTGTGTGTGTGTGTGAGAGCACAACCCTCGTGTTATTTCGGAACAAGTGATGCGCTGATGTTGCACATTTCACCATTGGCATTACTCATTTTTCTATGACATCCAGTTACTTTGTACACCAAGCCGTGACTCATTGACCTATATATTTCAACATACCATGATGTGCGCGCAATAACCAACATTCACACTCAAATGTGCCCCTGCGCTGTTCGTTCAGAATCTGTGGACACGGTGCAGCGCCCGGGCAGGAAACCAGGACGTGTGACGGGGCACACGTGTGACGGAGTCACGCAGTGTTTCCTGTTTGGTTACGGAGATATTCCTCCCCAAGACAAATGCCTTTGCGAATGCAAGATGGATGTTTCAGAAGACGATTTGAACATTTGTATTTGTACAGCGGCCAGTTTACCACACAGCTTTGATCTTAAACCTTTGCAGAGTCTTTGTCTCAGGGATCCGACAGGACGTTTAAACTGCCCACAGGCTGCAGGAAACGTTTGGTTGGGCTGGGTTTGCATTCCCTGAAGGGAATGAGCAACAACGAGCGCTATCGTTTAAGTAATCAGTCCTGTTTTGGATGACTAATAGTCGTACGAACCACAACATAAAATGTTGTTTCCAGTAAAGACCGATTCCATGTAAGATGTGTCAACAGTCCCCGCCCTCAGCAATAGGAATGTTTGAAAGGCACTCGAAGCAAAAAACAAACAAAACACCCTGTGAACCCAGATTTGAGCCGGTCTGCCATCAGACGTTGGATTTGTGAGATGAGGTCACTACCATTAAAAAGGAAAGCGGTGTACCATTTCCCTGCATAGTTTTCGGTAAGGATGGCTATCATCCTCTCCACGGAGCCCAAGATGGCGCGGTGGATGATGACCGGGCGGGCCTTGTCGTCCCCATCCTTCCTGCAGAAGACAAAGACGCTCACTGAATCTCACTTTCATCTGTCTTTCAGCCTGTTAGACATTGGACCATCACTCAACCCCCTGTCACAGATTCACCCCATGAAGCCGAAACAGTGGACAATAACCATTTAGATTATTTGTTGCATGCATAGATTGTGTTCTTCAAATGAACATCAATTAATGATTAAAATCAATTCACGCCGTTTTCATTGTATGCCCATGCCCAAATCTATGGTCAATCAGGTACTCTTCGAGTATGAATTTTGAATGGCTTTATCCATGCGTCACCATTGAACTGAATCATCACTTCATGATACATCCATCCAGTGACTTTATGTGTCATTATGTCATCAGGTACACGTGAATTCAGATACATGTCAAGGCACCAATAACCACGGCGCATTAACCACCAACACCTGATGAACGCTTGTTATTCAGTAGTGCATGCTGCCCCCTCCATACATCTCCAGGCAGCACAGCGAGATGACCTGCTGATGCATAAGGTAAGCCAGTGTGTCTCCACATACAAGCATATCGCGTGATGCTTTGCATGAGATTCAGTCCATTTCCTTGCCGCTCCTGCAGCGTTGATGTGGCGCACCATTCATGTCTGATCCAGCGGCACACCGGCCAGGCACCGAGCCAATGCGTCGGTGAGGTGACTCACCCAACAAAGTTCAGGTTGAAGCGGATGGGAAGCTGGAAGTCCAGCTGAATGGTGGCACACTGGTGGTAGCGTCCAATGGCGTCCTTGATCTTGATGTCTATCTGAAATGGCAATGTAAACACACACACACATATTCAACCCCAATAGGAGTAGTGTGGTACAGTATAGCAGGGTGACCTCGAGCAATGTTTTGCAAGGCTGCCGATTCTGAATCCGATTCGTCTTTCCACAATTAGCATTTTTTTTTGCATCTTTTTTTTTTTATTTTTTTTCCAATCATCTTTAATGGTTTCCAAATGCTGCCAAACTTTACACGCTTTTCTCCCTGACATTTTATAACCTACTAGACTAATGGCTTTAGAATGTGCTCTACTTTGAATAGGACATGATTGGATAGTGCCACTGCAGTTACACAGAGGGGTTATCAAACTAACAATAACAACATTTACTGAAAGCAAAAATATAAGAAGCCAAATTGCAGACAGAAATCTCAGTCAACCCCACCACCCCCACAGCAATTTCTCTGAATAACTTCCAGACTCTTCCTTCTAGAACCCTCATTCAGCACCCCCCATTCTCACAATGGAATGTCCCACTGTTACACATGCACACGTTACTGTCCAAAGTGTCGAGGCCCTTACCGTAATACATGCAATAGAACAGCATAAAGAAACAGGCGCTACACAGTAGCGGACACACCTTGGGTCCGTAAAAAGCTCCGTCCCCTGGGTTGAGCTTCCAAGGTTCCCCAAACTCATTCAGGCTGTTCTCCAGTTGCTGCCCGACAGGGAAACCATAAAGACATCAGCGTGAGACACGAGGCGGGCAGCGTGTCGCTTAAACACCCCTACGTCGGTGGGAAGCCTTCATCCTGGGACTCGACTCGAGGCAGCCCGCGGCACCAGAACCACGGGTCAGCCCTGAACACGGGTCAGGGCTGAGCAGTAGTACCAGACGAGGGGGGGGTGTGCTCTACATCACTGACGTTTGCTCGCAGAACCCAGCGTTCCTGACCGCAATGCGCTCGTGCCAATACTGACAGTTACGCACCCCCTCAAATAGTAACCGCGGTACAACGTTGTGATCCTACCACGGCTCGCAAACAAAATAAAAAATATAATCAAAATGTAGTCGTGTGGTGGGGATCATTTGTTCTCAAAATAAAAATCACTTTTCTGTCGGAAACACCGGTCACTGTAGTCTCCTACGCTACACCAAGGTAGGTGCCTGTTCCCGCTGTAGGGGCACCTCAGTGACGTCCTAGCAACGGAGACACTGTCAAGTCCCGGCTGTCGGGTCAGCCGGCCAATCGGAGGAGGTGCTTCCTAGAGACAGCAGGGCTTTCTCAGCAAACACCGCGCAGACGGAAGACACGCCCCCTGGCAGTCGGACCCGCGCTACCTTCTCAGCCTGGTTCCACACGGAGATGTCCCCCAGGTACTGCTCTGGCCGTGTGGACAGGTGGAGCTGGAAGGAGAAGCCAAAGACGTCGTACACGCAGCGCAGGAAGTCCAGGCAGCCCTTCATCTCGGACTCGATCTGTGGACGGACCAATCACACGCGTCGCCACGTTGGAACGTCGCACCGCAAAGTGTTTGGTTGAGTTCAAGACATGGACGGCAAATTCATGAATAAAAAATTGCCAGAATCAGCCAAGAGGCTACTTCATCATCAGCAGTCCCTGGCCAAGGCGTTAAAAAAAAGGCTACCCATTATTTGAGATTATTTGATGTATTTTTGGCTGTATTAAAGCAAAAAGGATTTATTCAGCCCAAAAAAAAAAAAAATACATTTTCACATTCAAATAAAATAACTATGCTGTGACAAATGTGCTTCCTTTCTACCAATTTTTACCAACCATGTCTTCCCCTCAAAGCCCTGGAGGTGGGTGATGGACCGATAACTCACCTGCTCCATGGAGGTGGGAGAGGGACTCATAACGCGCCTGCTCCATGGAGGTGGGAGAGGGACTCATAACGCGCCCGCTCCATGGAGGTGGGTGATGGACTGATAACTCACCTGCTCCATGGTGCAGAAGATGTGGGCGTCATCCTGCTGGAAACGGCGCACCCTGGTGAGGCCGGTGAGGGTGCCCGACAGCTCGTTCCTGTGCAGCACCCCGAAGTCGGCCAGCCTCAGAGGCAGCTCCCTCCAGGAGCGGGGCCGGTGGCTGAACATCAGGCTGCGGGGGGGGGGGGGGTTTTGGGCCCCCGCCCCCCCTCCCCCCGCCGCCCCCCGGGGGGGGGCGGCCCCGGGGGGGGCCCCCCCGGGGGGGGGGGGGGGGGGGGGAACAGGGGGGGGGGGGGGGGGGGGGGGGCACATTATGTGTTGACAAAGTACGACGCAATGAAAGCAGTGAGAGTCCAATAAAGCTCATGTCTCATGTGTCGACTGGCTAAGCATGCGGACGTGAGGACACACAACGGACGCTAAAAGCATTTCACAGAAATGGTGACATTGTAGGTTATGTTTCTGATTGAGACATCTAGGAAATCCATTGTTAAAGGAGGAACAAACGTCTGCGTCTTCCCCCCAATCGTTCCCCTCGCATTCGATGTGTGTACTTTTGAAGCAGTGCTCCTGACATGAATCAGATTTTAATCTTTTTTCGCTCATCGGTCGGATCCTGTGTCCATGAGTGGTGGTTCTTCCTCTCAGATTTAAAAACAGTGTGTTGAAGCAACAGGCTTCGGGGCAGAAGCTCACTTGGACTCCAGCTGTCTTTTCTAAACAAATTGAGGGATTAGCTTTCGCTTGCTGGAGAGCACAGGACTCACGCATGAAAAGCCCATGAAAGCAACATGAAAAAAAAATCTGAAACCCATAAACAATAAATATTAGAATATATCGAATCCTGATGTTATACATTGTTATGTTATCCACGTCTCGTCGAGAACAGCGAGGTTAGGGTTACAGAGGGACAAAGTACCAGTGGCCGGGGCAGTTCATGGGTTTGAGGGCGAAGACATCGTCCTCCACAGGGAAGGAGAACATGTTGTCACTGTAGTGCTGCCAGTGGCCAGACGTCTCCCACAGCTTGCTGTTGTAGATGTTGGGCGAGGACACTTCCTGGAAGCCTCTCCTCCAGTACTCATCCTAAAACACAGAGACACGACAGCAGGCCAACACAGGGATCTGTTTATTGTTTACTGTTGTTACGTACTGTTTACTACTGCCACTCTTTCAATATTGCACTACTCGTGTACAATACTGCACCTTAATCGCGCCTTTGCACTTCTGGTTAGAACGCCAACTACACTTCGTTGTCTCTGAACTTGCACTCTGCACAATGACCATAAAGTTGAATCAAATCTAATCTAATCTAATGTTAGTCATTTAGCTTCGATGCAGCTCCGTAGAAACATGTACAGAACATCCTACACTATTGAATCGAGAGGAGTGGTACCCAGTGGCACGCACTACCTGGCAGCTGCAGCGGAAACCCGGCCACAGTGTTTCTATAGATAGCACAGTGGGGGCTTCGTGGCCTCGCCGTAGCCATTCATTATATATGGTTGATGAGCGCGACGACTTCCCCGGACCACTTAGGAAAAAGACAGTCATGCTGAAGGTCTGGACCCACCGAGCGCTCTGCTGGCGGGGATCACAAACAGCACAGGATGTGTGCTGGGGCAGCATCCAGATACAAAACACAGACCAGGGTGCGGTCGACTAATCTCTTGGCTGACTCTCAAACCCCTCCCTGGACGAACAAACAGGTAGGAAGATGACGTAAGCCACACCTCGATGTGTCTGGCCAATTATTGCAAGAAACGCAGCGGCTGCTTATCTGTAGGTGCACTCACGGTATGCGTGAGTGACAGACGGCCAGGACTTCTGTGTCTGGTTTGGAGTGCACAGCAGCGGCAACACGTTACATTCTGATTATCCACGTCTCGTTGTGACTCAGAGCTGTGCCGAGCTTTGTGCTCGGTTAGCGATGGCGTGAGACACAAAAGACTGAACGTGTTGTTAACGTTGAACACATCCAAGAAAGGCACTTTCTTGGATCAGAGGCACTTTCTTGGATGTGAAATAATTCTGGGGACTTTGGTGACTTTTAGTCATTCATGTAGTCTCATCGGCTAGCACCTATTCTGCTCAACCAGCATAGATCTTCATGAGGAAGAGGGCGTTCTAACCGGTCGGCCTATATGCTGTAATGACATGCGCCATTACAGCACACCGAGGGCTCCTGGAGAGTGGGTGGCCCAGCAGAGAACCCCTATTGTTGAGCCGTCTCCTCACCACGCCGCTCCACCACCGGCACTCGCACCAAGCGCGAAAATCACCGGCTCACGCGGATAATTGCTGGGCATAGCCACTCTCGAACCCACCCCAATGTGCCCCTTTGTGATTGCAAACGCGTCGCCATCGTGTCTGCTTTTGGACTTCCCGTGGATTGGTCACCGCGGGAAGGAGCCCAATCAGGACGTGGAAAGTGTCACAAATTGCTTCAAGTGCTCCGTTTTTCATGGTTCAGTGGTCGTACCACCAGGGGCCCAGGAGGCAGTCTGCTGATGTTGTGCCGTTTAATATGCAGCACCCGCATGGCTTAAATATCCCTCTGAAGTTCTTTTAGGGACAAATATTACATGAAATTCCATTAGCGCCATTAGCATTAGCTTGAAAATATATAACACAAAACATGTTTGTGACTCAACGAAAGGTATGGCTAACACTAAGCGAAACCTGCAAAGTGCATTTGGAAAAATATATGGAAAGTTACCTGATGCTTTCAATAGCGTCACTTAGAACTTAATAAATCAACAACGATAGCATGTCCATGAAAGTAACCTCAATCGTGTCACCTTTCTACTGAAGGCACCTCGTCTCATTGAAAACCCACTTCTAATTCTGCACCCACTGAAGCCATCACATTTCGTAGCAATCAATTCCCAACTAACAATGCTCAACCCAAATCAACCCTGTGATTCTTTCCCCCCGCGCGCTTCATTCTCTAAAATCCATTTGGTCCGCAGAGCAGGGAGAAGGTGTGATCATTTGGAGCAGAGGGCGGGGGCGGCTGCGGTATGAAGGCAGCCATGATCAGGCTGGCCGGGTGCGCTCCTACCCTGATGAACTCGGTGAGGGTGTTGTAGATGAAGGCACCGCGGGGCAGGAAGAAGCAGCTACCTGGGCTCAGGTCGTGGAAGAAGAACAGCTCCTGGTCCTGCAGAGAGAAGAGCAGAGCCAGAACAGTCAGCAAAAAGTCCAAACTACTTTTTCCAGCTCTCAATGAAGTATAAGAAGAAAAATGTTTATTTTATTTTTATTTATTTTTTTTTAAATAGTGTGGGGGGTTTTTGGTCTGGGAGTGTAAAATCCGATCCATTCAACCCGACCATTTGATTAAACTCAAAAATATATGCTAAAATAACAAAAGACAAAAGCAAGTACTTGTTAAACATCAAAATCATGGAGATACGACAGATGGATAAGCTCAATGACGATTAAAGTCATATCACATGACTACAATTTAAGTTTGTCAATAACACTCCATGTCAAGAAAAAAAAAACTGTTTAGATTGACAGGAGAAAAAGAAACATTAACAGTATTTTGACATCCCACCACATATGCAGACCTATACCCATGTAATGCAAAGACTTCCACAGTATATTTATTTCTCTGTCCAAGTGCCTCCATATACACAGGCCGGTAACGGTGTGCATATTATGCATGGAGAAGATGCTCAGGTCGTCAGCAGGCCTGGTCTTCCTGCCACTTCACACCCATCATCTCTCATTAAAAGCGCCAGGAGTGAGAAGCTCGCTCTGCGGTGGAATATGGAGCTCTGCGTGCTAATCAGGGCCAAGCGTATCCCCGCAGCGACTGACAGACTAGGCCTGGGAGAGCGGCTCACATGACTCACAGATGTCACGTGGCTTGGCAGTTATACGCGGGAGAACAGCGCCCTCCACTGGTGCAGTACAGCAACACACCCGGTTTTTTTTTTATATTATTATTTATTTTTTTTATGGCACCGAAAAACAAACCAACTGTTGGGGCAATGTTTGAATTACACTTGCCGTGCGACATTGCTCCCAAACTAACTGAGCATAATGAGTGAGGCACAGTGGATGTAATTAGTGACGCAAAAAGAAAAAAGAAAAGGGGTACACAGGCACTGAAATTAAACAAACCACAACAGAACCACAACAAGTGTCAGGCAATTGCCGTTTAAAGATGTGTACAAATGAGTACTCTCTCCGTTTTTTACTGCAGGGTTTGCCTTTCCACAACAAGTAAAATAACCCGCATTGATGTGCCACTTTGTCAACACTCTGCGAAAAATAAATGCCTCCCACATTCCCCCAGCAGTCGTCTTCAAGTCTGGCAAGTCAACATACTGCGGGGAATTGGCAAGAGGTCGAGCACCCACTCAGGGAGCAACACATTTCGCCAGATCGCGGCTCGGGCGATGGAACCGGCAACCCTCCAGGGGACAGACAGACGCAGACGGTCACTCACTTTGCCGATCTTGCGATGGTCGCGGTTCTTGGCCTCCTCCTGGAAGTGCTCCCACTCCTTCAGCATCTTGGTGTCCGGGAAGGAGATGCCGTAGATCCTCTGGAGGGTCTCCATGTCGGAGCGGCCCTCCCAGTACGTGGACGAGTTCTGGGGGTCAGAGGTCGCGGAGAGGGCCCCACCCACACTTTAACAAGTCTTCACTGCGCTGACCTTAAAGGTGATGCTAGTCATAACCACGGGTCAAGCAAGAACTTGACAAATAAAACCACCACGTGGAAAGAAAGAGGGTGAAGGGTCTGTGCAATTACTACGATAAAGAAGTGAATCATTCCTTATTACACCTGATGAAGACAATCACATTTCTCAGTTGAGGAGTGCAGACAACATGTGCAGGTTGGAACTTGTAGGTTTATTAAATACTAGATCAAGTAAATGGAGTAAGGACAATCGCAACTGGACAACGGAGCAAAAATGTGCCACATCACCATGATTGCTTTAGCAACTATTGCTTTTTTTGAAAAGATTGCTCGGAAAATGGAAGCCCCGCTCTTACAAAACCGAACAAGATTGCGCCGCGCATTATACAAAAGACGAAAAACAAATCAAGTCCCACACAATCACTCCCAGAAGGAGCGGCTCCATCTTAGGAACCCTTTCAGCCACGCACCTTGTAGATCTTCATGGCCTTGATCTTGCCTGTGTGCCTGACGTGGGGCCCTCTGCACAGATCGATCAGGGGTCCGCATCTGTCACACAAACACACAGGCCGCCGGTCAGACCGCTGTACAGACCACCGACTGGATGCGGGCTGCTGCTGTGTGTGAGGGCCGGCCAACCTGCCTGTAGACGGTGGTGGTGGGCGTGGTGACCTTCTCGTTGAGAATACGACACTTGAACTTGTTGTACTGAAAGAGACAAAAAGGACTCAGGGTTTGTTTTTTTTCAGGCCGTCACTTGGGAGAACAGACGCCCACTGGCAATCAAACGCGTGTGACACACTAAACTCTGGAAAAACGCTCTGCGATGATGGAAATGTATTTCATCTCAGGCACGCACGCACACACGCACGCACACACGCGCAGACACACACAAAATTGCACCAGTAATACAATACAAAAGCCAAACCTGTATTTTTGTAATGTTTATTTCATTACTTTGTGTACTAAATCTAATGCATTACATACATTACATTATGTTATGGATAATGTACTGTGTAATGACCCAGTCATTATGGCAGACACTATATACGATTGTGGGTTTGTGTTGCAATAGCCGTAATAACCCCGCTTATTACAGCTACTTACTAAAGAAATCAATAATTTGATACAAAAAATAACAAAAATATATTATATACATTATATATAAAGCAAAATACTGTGTCACATTCTACTGTTGGAAAGAGTGTCCCTATGCAATTTCCCTCAGGGATCATTAAAGTATTTCTGTCTGTCTGTATTAAAGTCTGTCTGTCTGTCTGTCATAGCAAGTGTCTGTTATTCATAGCAACGGTCTGCTATACAGAAATAACACACCGCTGTATCCCATAATAGACAGACTAGAGTACTCAACAAAGCCATGGAATAAACACTCCATAAATAACTGAATGTGGCCCCGCCCCAGCGTACACTCTGGACCTGTTGGCCGTTCTCACCTTGAACATCTTCAGCAGGGTCTCCTTGCTGACTTCCAGCCTCTCAAAGGGCTGCTTCTCCTTCACTACAGACTTGCACAGGGTCTCTAGGGCTCCGAACTCTGTACTGGACACGCCCCTGGGACCAACACACAGAATCACACTCGCTCATCTCCCTTCTGAAGCCTCAGCGGCCCGGTATACACGTTTGTTTTTCAGTGAAAAATTATAATTATTATTATTATTATTAAAATTTATAATTTTTTTTATTTTTTTTGAAAGGGCATTTAGCAGACGCTTTTGTTCAAAGCGACTTACAATAAGTACATGAGTGGGGTTCGACACGTGGACGGTTGGAGGAGGGGGGGGGGATCAAGGGGATCGAACCGCCGACCCTACGGACGACAAGTGGACGACCCGCTCTGTCCACCCCCTCTACCCACTGAGCTAATGCCGCCCACACAACAAAAAGGAGATGCACTTTTTATTCCGTCACTGACGTTCATTCATCTTGAAATATCTGAAATCCTACAGCTAGGCTACCTACACGCCCCCCCCCCCATCATTAACTTAAATTAATACATACTGAAATACCCAATAACATAAAAGAGTTCAGTGCTCACGTCTGTCCCTCGAGGAACATGTCGTAGTAGAAGCCGTTCTCGATGGGGGGTCCGTAGCACAGGCAGCCTCCATAGAAACGCTCCATCGCTTCACCCAGGATGTGGGCGCTGGAGTGCCAGTACACCTGGAGACGGAGCAGGGGGGGGGGGCGGGGGGTCGGCTGAGCGGTACGGAGAGCGCGGGGTCCTTTCTCTGCTGTTGCTTTACGTAGACCCTCTCTTTTACACGCTACTGTACATGACGGCTGCTGGAGCCAGACGATGAGGGCAGTAGAAATAGCAGAGCACAATGTGTCGCTTTGTCACAAGCGAGAATTCTACAAATAAATAAGCATCGAGTTGGAACATGGGAGTGTTTCATCACAACCTACATGTAGGAGCCAACACTTAACACTGCTCGATGTTAAAACCAAAAAAACAGCGCTCGTATTCGCATGTGAAAGTCTAAAAGAAGAAGCGATCTATGCCGAGTCCATACCGCACAGCATGGGGCCAGTCGCGACGGGGTCTCTCTCTCTCTCTCTCTCTCTCTCTCACACTCTCTCTCTCTCACTCTCACACTCTCTCTCTCTCTCTCTCTCTCACTCTCTCACTCTCTCACTCTCTCACTCCACTCTCACTCTCTCTCACTCTCTCTCACTCTCACTCTCACACTCACTCACTCACTCTCTCACTCTCTCTCAGATATGTTTACACATTTTCCCATCCCACTGCAGACAATAAGGAGGGCTTGATGGCTTTGCCGTCACCCGGCGCTCAAACCCGGGCCTCTATGGCCCAGGCTGCTCCTCTCCGGACCCGACACTCACAGCCTGAGCGTCTTCGCTGTCGAAGCGCAGGATCTCCACGGAGCAGTCGCCTTCCAGCGGGCGGTCCAGGTCCCACAGCTCCCCGTTGACCCGCGAGATCACAGCGTTGTCGGCCAGGCCCTGACTGAGACACAGGTGGCCACGTTACACACACACACACACACACACACACCAGCGCCACCATCATACTGCCCGTCAGCGCATACCCTACAATCACCCATACAGCCGTTTCCACAGGGAGGGTCAAGAAAGCAGCAGCCTATAGCACTGGTTTCAAAAATGCACCCCTGAGAATATAGTATCTGCATGGCTTCCATTACATTACGGTCGTCGCGGGTTTCATTGACCTTGTTCTGCCTTGTGTGTTTGTATGAGCACATCCCACCGTCAGCGGTTTGAGGTGCCAGCCCCCCCTATGTCACCTCACCGGCTACTAATGCAAATCAATGACAAACCGCCGCCGAAGTAAAGCCGCGCGCGTTCAGTGGCCGTTCAGTTTGAGTGCGATGACCTCGCGGGGCCGTCCCCCGCGCGACGTTCACATAGTCGCTGCACGCCAAGCGGCCGCGAGCCGGCGTCAACATAACAACAACCGCGTGGACGGTGGACGCACGCAGTTCACGTGGCGATTCGCCACGCGAGCCCCACACTTCGGATTGGTGCAGCGCGGTGACGCCAAGCTGGGGGCGGGCTTTGGCATGTGTGGTCACCGTGTGGCCGT
>OMKI01051690.1:4233-20945 GCA_900302315.1 Phycis blennoides
AAGGGGAAAAAAAAAAAAATAAAAAAAAAAAAAAAGGGGGGGGGGGGGGGGGGGGGGGGGGGGGGGGGGGAGGGGGAGGGGGGGGGGGGGGGGGGGGCGCACACAAACGAGCCTTTTGTTGACCTAGGGCTCTGGTGTCGCACCTTTTAAACACAACACAAAACATAATAATCACCAATACCGGCTGGAAGACACACCCAGGAGACGGGAGGAGGCTTGGCGGGTGCCGTGGAACCGTTGGTTGTTCGAAGAAAAAAACAAAATGAACCCCAAAGCCCCCTCCTCCATCTTTGGGTTGAACAACCTTCACATACTCAGGTCTGGAACGTCCTAGAAGGCTGGGGGGGGAAATGACACTAAGACTTTTTCTTTGTTAATGTTTTTTGCCACCCACCTCAGCAGTTTTGGGGGTGAGGGGTTCGGGAGGGGGGGGGGGGGGGGGGGGGGGGGGGGGGGGGGGGGGGAAAAAAAAAGGGTTTTTTGGGGGGGGGGGGGGGGGGGTGGGGGGGGGGGGGGGGGGTTTTTGGGGGGGGTTTTTTCTTTGGGGGGGGGGGGGGAGATGGGGTGTCTACGGCCCAGAAAAAACTGCTAATTTCAGGCAGGCGACGCAGAGTAGTGGCCGCTGGGCAGCGTTCCTGTGTGTGTGTGTTTCTCCGTTCTGTCGGACGTGGGACCGGAGTCGGGGACACGGACATTGTTCAGTTCATGGTTTGGGACAGCAGCAGCAGCAGCTCCTAGGTTCTGTTTATGACCATGGAAGAATGGTGGACCTAATGGATGGTAGTAGTAGTAATAATAATAATAATAATAATAATAATAAACAAGTAATAAATACATTCATGTTCTCGTAGTGTTGCTATTCCTCTTAACTCTAGAACATAGAAAAACAAGTGGAATAGCTCAGAGAGGAGCAGAGCAGCGGGCCTCCAAATGGTTCTCTTTGCTCCCTTATTCAGTCTCCACCACGCTCCACCTTGGCGGCCATTTTCTTCCAGCTTGGTGGGAGAAAAAAAAAAAAAAAAAAAAAAAAAAGGGAAAAAAAGGGGGAAAAAAAGGAAGGCCTATAAATAGTAGCCGTGGCAACCGCACGTACTACCCTCCTGGGTTTTGATGACAGAGTCAGAGTTCAGGAAAACCTCAAGAGACGAATCCTCAGCTCCTAGCCCCTGCAGAGAAAGGAAGAACAGAATAATGCAATGAAGACCACATTGTCATATTTCCCATATAGGGGCAGTGGAACTGCAAGTGCACAAGGCCTGACTGTGGCACGCCATATGAATTTAGATAATTTAGACAACTCTCAGGACATACAAAAAGTACTCAAGTAAACAATCCACTTGCCTCTAAACTCGCTACAAATATGGCATCAACACGCACACACATGCACACACGTTACATAATCTCAGAATGAAACCAAAAGGGAGGGACAAACCACTGCTTTACAGCCAAGGTAAAGCAGCAGCAGCGGCAGCGTTGTGAGTCACCTGCGTTGGAGACCAGAGTAAACAGGGCGGATGGGAGTTGGCTGTTTGGATCTCGTAACATTCCAAACAATATTTAACCTTTCAACGTGTTTCAGGGACTGGCAGTTCACCGCGGGCTAAGCCAGGGCTTTATGTGGCAACCACGGTACCACTCTCTTCATGAACCATGTGTCTCAGTAGTTTATTTAACCATTTCAAATAACTAATAATCGTACACCAAACTCACTGCAACACAAAAGTGGCGTAATATATGTTCCACTGGCTTTTGAGGTGACTGGCATACCGGTTCATAATGTTCACTGTCCGCCACCCATGAGGAAGAAGGCCCATTTTTTATCCATTTCAATAACAGCTTGCTCACGAGGACTTGCATATTGCCTGCAGTGAAACGTAGCATGTGTCCATTTGGTGCCCCAATTAACGGAGACAAATAGCAAACTACAGGGTGGCCAATTCTCTCCATTAACTCGGGGTGATGGCCATGCATGTACGCTCATAGATAGTTTTGGTGTCTAGTCCCTTTCAGTTTGAATGCTGTGAACAATATTACACAGAATTAGATTGGAGACAAACAAACGCCTACTGGGCAAACACAACTACCAGTCCGGAGAGAAGCAATCCTAAGGACATCTTACACCATGCAAACATGTCTCTGGTGCGCCTCATGCACCTTACGCCTTTAGTTGTTTGACTATACCATCTCCCACCCTGGCTTTAGCAAAACATCTCAACGGTAGGCGCGAGCCTGCGACTGCCTGAAGGCTGGTGGACCTACCTACGTTTCACAGTGGGAAAGCAGTGACGTGATCTCTGCGTCCACGTGGCCCACCGCCTTGGCCGCCTCCAGGATGGCTCTCCGGTACATGCCCTTCTTCTTGCGGTTGAACCGGGACCGGAAGAGCTCCCTGAACGGCGAAAGCTTGGCGACGGACAGCTGCGAGGTGGTGGGCGAGCCGAACCACGCCACCTTGGCCTCAGGCCACCGGGCCTCGCAGCTGGCCGTCTCCGCCTTGTGGCTGCCGCTAATGCTCAGCACCTGGGCCGGCCACCAGGGGAACCCGTGGATCTTGCCCCACACAATGTCGCCCACCGCCACGGCGTGGCCCTCCTCCGTGATGCACTTGGTCATACTGCGGGTGTGCAGCCGCACCGTGATCGGCGGCACCGTTTTGCAGCCGTCCTGGGACGCCACGGAGGACGAGGTCACCGACAGGTCCTCGCCGGGCGCCAGGTCGCAGAGCTCCGGCGAGGTGCCCTCGGAGCTGAAGGACTTGGACTCGTCGAGGCTGTCGCTGCTGCACACGGACAGGCTGGACGAGTCCGCCTTGCGCTTGCGGAAGTTAATGAGGAGGGTGAGGTCGCCGTGGCCCCGGCTGGCCTCCTCCCCGGAGCTCCCCGACCAAATCTCCAGGGAGTTCTTCTCCTCCCGGGAGTCTTCGGAGTCTGGGAGGCAGGGAGCCGGCGCCCGGGGGCTGTGCATCCGGTTGCCCTCCACGAGCTCCGCTTCGTATTCCCCCAGGCTCTCGTCCGCATCCCTCTGCGGGGGCCTCAAGAGTATCTTTGGAGAGGGCAGGTCGGGGCCCACGGTGGTGAAGGGCCTGGTCAGCTTGAGCTTGGGAATGGACACGGTGAGGCCGGACCTGGTGGCGTTCAGGATGTGGCGCTGGTCCCGGGTGGGGTCGGAGGCCGCCTTGATGCCCTCGCCGTGGCCGTTGTGCGCCAGCTGCTTGGGGCAGAACGGCTTGACCGAGCCGTGGACCCGCGAGGGGATCTTCATCACCTCCCCCTTGCCCTGCGGCGTGCTGTACGAGATCTTTATGACGGGGCTGTGGGGGACGACGTCCACGCCGGACGGCTTCTCCCCCTCGGCCTCGCCCTTCTTGTCCCTTCTGAGGCGCCGGCCGTCGAACCCGGCCCCGTTGTCCCGTCTCTTCGCGTCCTTGCCGGTGTCCTCCTTCCTCGCCGACTTGGCGGGCGCTTCCTTGGCGGCGTCGTCGTCGCTCTGCAGCGTGTTTTCCTTCCTGCAGGCCTTGGTGCTGCTGCTGCTGCTGCTGCTGGTGCCGTCCTTGCTGTCCTCGTCGCTGTTGAGCGTGTTTTTGCACTTCTCGCACAGCACCTGCCGCGGCCGCAGACGTATCGTGCTCATCGTCATGCGGCCGGGCTCTCGGGTCCGCCGCTTCTTCCTCTTAATTGGTCGCGGCGGCGGCTGGGGCACCCATTGGCTGTAGCTGTGGCGCACCCACAGGGGCTGGGGGAAGGGGGCTCCATCAAAATATGGAGGGTAAGGGGTCTGTCCGGCTGGCACCGGGGTGGGCACGGGGCAGGGAGCTGGTATGCTGGCTGTGTCGTCCTCAGGAAGTGTGTTCTCATCCTTTGGTATGTGTGACGCCTGGATGGGGGCGAGCGACACGGGGTCCTCGCTCAGAACTTGAGGGATTTCGCAATCCAACTTGAACACGGGGCAGTCTTGCTTTGTTGTGACATCTGGCAGACCTTCGGTGATGTCCGGTAGACAAAACAGCCCGGTCCTATGGCGAGAGGAAGACGGATTGAGTGAGAAATTGCGTGCGCTTCAAAGGGTCCCTTTGTTTCGGGAAATTTAATGAAAATCACGCAAACGATCTGGACATACAAACATTCTTATTGCACGTGACATTCTGAGTTGTCTGGTTAGTCCATTTTCACCACTGGAGCTTCAATGTAACACATGCCTTCCATTTGACCCTGACTAGATTTGCCTTAACCAAACGTCCCACATACCAGATAGGAAACAACAGAAAAAGTAAAACATTTAAAAAGCAACGTCATTCAAAAATGGTTTTAACTTTAAATATGCCCGTGACATACTGACTGAGACCCCAGGCTGTATTGTTTTCCATGATTCCAACCAGGCCCTGCTTTCTGTCACCTGTATGCTAAATGTGCTTAAAGTGTGGGGGTAGGGACGTGAGAGCACGAGAAGGCAGACGGTTGCATATACTGTTGCCGCTGGCAAGCACCGCAGCAACATGAAGACGCCCCGCGTGTGTTCGCATGTAGAATGCGAGTACATTCTCATGTTCTCTTCCACAGCGAGGAACCTGTGGACGTGTTCAGGGAGGGCCAGGCCTCCAAGGAGTCTTTTAGGGAGAGGCTGGCAGAGCAGCAGCAACATGGCTGTGCTGCTTTAGTCTAGAGACTGCAGACAAAGAGACTACAGGATGCCCAAAAGCCCCCACCTCACCAACATCACAGTGAACAAAAACAATCTCAGGAATCACTCGGGATTCAGTGATGAAGGAGAAGGGCCAAGAGATTTCTGTCTGTTTTCACATCAACGTCAGGGCTCATGGGAAGTGCAATTATTAATTAGGGCACAGTTGGGATGCTAGTTAGGCTAAGTCTCCAAAGACACAAAACTGGCAGGCACATCTCAATAAGTCATAGTTGTTCCCCATGGTATCTTTCTATGTGCTTCATACAGCAGGGATATACTAGCCAACAGTCAGTGAGAACAGTGAGGGACAGGATAGATAGTGCCGTCCCTGACAGGGTACAGGCAGTCCTAAGTGCAGCACAAGGACATGGCACTTGACCAACCATGACACAATACACAGTTGCTATTTTACACAGTGCAAACAATAACCAAACTTCAAGGAATGACTAAAAGGATAGGCAGGAAGGCGAGCATAAAAACCTATGAGAGACAATGAAAGCAAATCTATTTCCATGGTTAAAACTAATAAAACTAGAGATAAGGCCATGCTTGATACAGTCCATGTAAAGTTATGGAAAAATCACTTCTGTTTTGTATTTATACATTAACACTAATGAGTTGTTGTTCTCAAGCACATGATCAAGGCATAGTGTTTACATTTTGATTAAAAAATGTAAAAAAAAAAAAAAAGCCTAAACCTAGTGGCTTTTAAAAAGGTACAATGGAATTAACACAAGTAAGTACATGTGGCAATATTTATGTTGTCACAGTATGAATAAAAGATGTACAACAGGACACATCTCAAAAACTATACTCTCTCCCTCTCTCTCTATACTTTATGGCTTTCAGACTTTAACATGCTAATGCTTTCTTGCCAGCAAGAAGCTACCTTTTGCAAGGGGCTCTTCTGATTCCTAGTTACATCAATAAGGTCTATAAAAACCTCATCACCAGGTCTAATATGTTTGTATGGTTCGAATTATATTTTCCATTGTTTATATTGCCAAAATGTGTGTGGGGTGAAGGAGGGGGGTCTTTTCAATCTAGCTTCTATAAAGGGATGTGTATTGAAACACAAGTTAGGAAGGCAGGTGACATCTAGCAGAATACAAATAACACATTTAAACAAAAAGGTAAGCGTCCAAACATAGCCCACCAATCTCTGGGTACGTTGTAGCTTGTTAGAGATTTATTAGAGCTAACAATGAGCTATATATGAACCCATTGACACCAGCTATAATTGTACAAGTCAGTTAGAAAATTGAATGATATATGTTTGATGGGTTACAAGGGTTACAAGGACAGATTAAACACAACCTCTTAATAAGAACAGTGCATCTTAAAATCACAAAAAGGCTTTGTATTAGCCTCATAGCTAGTAAGATAGCTGCTATGCCAGTTACAATACATCCATGTCTTTTGTAACAAGGCCCAGTAGGCTAACTAGCTAGCTTGGATGTGTTAGCATTCGAGGTAGATTAGCTATAAGCTAAGGTTAGCCAATTATTTTACATCATAATGTTCGAATTAAAGACATGCCACTCACTTTTTGTTGGAGTCGAGTAATATCCCCGTGTAGCTTCTTTCTCGAAAGACTAACGTCACCACCAGTGTGTCGTTAATAACATGATCGATAGTGACAGGTACCCGAGAGCCGGCCCGCAGCTCGTCGGCCACAGCCTCCATATTTCCCGGGTGAGTTGTCCGGCTTGGCGGTGCTTGATCCCGGCCAAGGGAGCCACGATCACGTCGGCCTAATATCCTACTCCCCTCTCTTTTCGAGCACGGGAGGCTACACCGGGGCATGAAATGACGCCATCACCCCCTCCAAGTCAATTACAACAGTTCTGCTACTGGTGACATCACGCAGAGGAGCAAAATCTTCCCAAGATAAGGCCTTCCCTTCGGTTTTTACTTGAAACTGCATTAATAAATGATACATTTAATCCCAACTTTCTATGTGAAGACAGCTTTACCGTTTCACCTTGATGTAAAACATTGCACTACAGTTAGATTGTGTTCATATATCTTAAAGCATCTTGTTGTCTCATGAAGGATCTTATGTATGTTTTACATCAACAAAACCGCTTTCATTGCCTATAGACATTACAATATGTAGTGCAATTGTTTTAACTGTTGATTAATTTAGACATTTTGAATATTTCTTCAACTCTAGTTTTTTAAACAATAATTGCCAAATAAACCTTGAACATAATCAAGATACACACACACACACACACACACACATATATATATATATATATATATATATATATATATATATATATATATATATATATATATATATATATATGCTATTTATATATAGCTAGATAGAGTGATTTTGGGTTGCAATATACATTCATGAGTCAAAGTAACAGTTGTACAACAGTAACAAAAATATAAACAACCCACAACCACAAAGGGTCCCAACATATTCAGTTGTTGGGACAAGCTGGTTAAATGTCTCCTGTGAAGGCAGTGAATCGATATTGCTTCTCTCCATCTCGTTTCCTTTCCAGAAGCTCAGCTTGCAGCATCAGTGTCTGCCAATCAAAAAAAATAATGGATTTAGTGTTCAAGAGTGTTATTTTAGATAATATGTATCGTATCAGAAGCCATTTTCTTGTGTCTGTAATTTCTTGTGTCAGGTCTGTTTTTTTTTGTTTTGTTCTAACAACGGACCTCTCTCATATCTTTTTCCGCAGTGGCCTTCTCTGCCTCTACGGTTCCTTTGGGCTTCCCACGTCTCTCCCGCATCTTCTGCACGTGCTGGCGAATCCGCTGCTCCAGCTCACGGTCCCGGGCCGCCCTACCAGTTCAACGAGTCGAAGGTCAAAGGTTGTATTTTTAGACTGTTTCAGTGTCGTTCGGTAACGTCGTTGCGTAAGCTTCTCCGTGTTGCCATCATGTGTACATGTGGCTTGGGCGATTAGACTGGGAACATGAAGGGCAATTTTGGGACTAAATGGCAGCAAATCAACGACAATCAATGGTTATGTATGTCGCTGAGGAAGTAAAGTTCAGGAATAAGCACGACCAAGCTCTATTTTCCTAAAAATCTGACATTTTCACTGGTCAAAAATGGGTCAAGTAGAACAAAGAAAATACTTTGGGGATGTACACTCCTTGTCTTTCCACTAGGTGTCTCTAGCTCTCTTTATTTAGAGACACAATTTAGGTGGAAGAGTTGCAGTAGTGTCAAATGGATGTAATTGTTGCCAATGGACATTTTCCTCTGGAATCTATGAATCAATCTAAAATTCTTTCACATTTTCTGAGTTGTCTTTATGCTTCAGTAACACAGCAGAGTATTGTGTGTCCTTATTGTACTTATTGTACTGCACATATTGTGCTTTTGTGCACAGTCTACTTTAACCACAAGCATCACATCACATCTTCATTCACTCCAAGTGACCTGGCCTCATCCTGCTCCTTTGGGCCTCCAGAGGCCCTCTGCTGCCATTGTGTTGAGCTGGGAGCCGCACCACCTGAGGACCCTATCGTGTTTTCTGCACTGGGATCAGAACCATCGCAGAGCTTCTTCTCCATTGCCTATACAGGAGAGACATAGCTCTTTATATTCTTAAGCTGAACCCTCAGTCCTAAACCAAACGAATGGCTAACTCATAAGAAGGTGCGGCAAAGAGAAATACCTTGTTATTGATACCTACTTTGAGCTTTCAGGACAGAGGTGGTGTTATGCTGCCCTCTTGTGGCAAGTTAATGAGATTGAATTGATTGATAGGGTAAATTGATAAGAGAGATATTTACCTCTCCCATTCCCTACTAACAAAGGTAACAGTGTAACCTCTCTCAGTTGGTTCTCTCTCCTCTCTTGCTCCAGCCTCGCTGCCTCCTGCTCCTGCATGACCTTTGCGTTGGTGCGCCATTTTCGAAGAAGCTCCTGGTCCCCGTGGGAGTGGCAGGGAGAGGGAAGGTTGCAATCACCTCTTCCAAACACACCGCAGGGACTCAATTGTAACGGGTGGTGGTGCAGACCAGGTGTGGACCTGGTTGGCTCTGGGTTTCAAATAACATTGACAATGAATAGCAATTTTCCCCAAAATTGACCGTGTCCCATGCATGGTCAGGAACGGGAAACATTGAATGGTGGTATTACTGCCAATTCCTGTTATTTTAATTGCAAACCTTGATACAGGCTATTTATGTAGTTGGATGAAGGGTACGTGCAATCCCTGGGGACCCTGGGCAGCTTTGGTATTACAGTTGTTGCGATGACTGAACACTGTCCTTTTAGAAGGTTAAAAAAAAATGTGTTTGGAAAGGTCAAAAAAAGCCACTGAAAATCTAATCCAAGGGCCATGTTTCTTCCTCCTCAAAGTTTTGAGGAAGTCTTTACTTTGCTCAGGAGGGTTAGTTTTGATTCTGCCGCAGTGTTGGAAGAACATCCCGAGAATGAGGAACTTTAGGTAAAGGGGCATTTAGCAGATGCTTTTTGTCCAAAGTGACTTACACTCAGTGCATTTGTGGGGTTCGACATGTGGACAGTTGGAGGAGGGGGATCGAACCGCCGGCCCTACGGTTAGTGGATGACCCGCTCTGTCCACCCACTCTACCCACTGAGCTACCGCCGCCACTTTAGTGGTTTGCTCTCCGTTAATCATATATGAATGGACACAATGCAAACTTGCGTTTACAAGATGAGACGTAACAACAGGGCACTCATCCGCCGTTCTGCCTGGACACAATTCTTTTTTTTTTCATGTACTTCAACCATCTTAAAAGTAGGGGTGCAATCAATAGGTTACGGTCTGTGTTTAAAGGCCTCTGACCGCAGGCTGCTGGATCTGACTTACTTTTTCCTCTGTTCCAGAATGGATTGCCTTTCTTTCTGTTCTTCCACGGCTGCCGTTTTCCTTTTTTCTGACCTCCAGTACTGCATGTCAAGCCGACAGGGTTGTGGAACCACAGCGTCTTTTTTTCTGAAGTCAAATTTGAATATAACACAAACACTTTAATTGCCCTCCAAAGCATTTTTTTGTAACAGTTTGGAAGGTTTATATTTTAATCACTTGGCCGCCTTCCCAGAGAATGTTATTAAAAACTTTTTTGGGTTATTTTTTCCCCAAGGCCCAACACAGCATTCTTCCCTTCGTCTTTAAACTTTCAACACCAAAGTTCTCTGCTGAAACCAAAAGGAACTTGCCCTCTAATCTACCGTGCATAGAGTATACCTCTTGACAACTGGCAGCCTTCCATGTGGCCATGTGGTCCTGGAGGATCTGTGGCCCAGCTCAGCCCTGTCCAGTAGGATCATCTTGTGCTTTAGTTCCCTGAACCTCTGAAGCTCCTGCTCCTCCTCCTCTTCCTCCTCGCCACCTGACTCCAGACTGGACCTCACCAGCTCCGACAGCCGGAGCTTCTCCACGGGTGGCACTGAATACATCAACACATCAAAAGGGAGTATACAGTGTTAACTAACTTCTATACTATACTAAACGTGGCCACTCTCACTCACATGCGCTTTGATGACAAAAGCCTCGCGATCACCTGACACATCAATCAAGGTAAACCGTTGGAGGTAATAACCAGCTCATTGGGAATACTTAAGGAGTAGAAACAGAGGACACATCGACACTCCAAGAGGAGCTGATGTTCTTACCAGCAACCCAATTGCTGCCAGATGATCTGCTCCTAGTTTGACATTTATGTACAGGGCTTTATAGTGGCTAAATCCATATGTTTCTATATCTATAACTCCACACTTCCCCAAGAGCATCACTACACTGACTGGCTTGTAGCGGAGACCACCAGCCTCACTCCTAATTGGAAGCTTTCAGTGAAAAATAATATTTTCACTGAAAGCTTCCAATGAAGCTGAATATTATTCAACCCTGTTGTTTTCTACTTAACTGCATTCAACTATATTATTGTGATCAAATATGAAACAAAGCCTATTGAGAAGAATAAAAGATATATCCGTGTCAGTGGCTTCAATTGTACTCATTATTTGAAGAAAAGAGGCAACAACAATGACAATATGGCATAGTAGCGGGCGGAAAATATGAATGTTCATTCTACTGCATGTAGGTGTTGAAATGAATAAATGGTAGTGTGGTCAGATGGTAGATTCCGTAGACTACAATTCACTGTTTCAAACAATAATAATTACCCAGATAGCTGAATATGGATGTGGGCTATTTTAATTAGCAAGCTAATGCACCATGACACCATGGGCCTAAACACTTTTTGATAATGCAGATTTGACATTGTAATAAGCAGCTGAAAGGCGGCAAATCTTTGATAAGCCCATTACTAAAAGACCTCGGCGAGCCTCAAAGAAAATCGAATCATCTCGATGGCCGGTAACAAAAACACAGTATCCCATGAAATTGGATATATATCTGGCCCCGGAGACACAGGGACCTTTCGCTGTTAATAACCTTGTAGACAGAGAGATAAAGAAGTGAATTGAGGCACTCGTCTTTGCTCTCAGGGATGATTAGCTGTAGACAAAGCTTAATGACGGAAACCCGGCCAAGCGAAGCCCAGAGCTTATCGATTGTTTTCATGCGGCTAAAAATATTCCTGATCTGTACAGCGGGGACTTATGGGCGGGGAGGGGAGAGGAGGGGTGGAGCGGCAGGGGTAGGGGGGTGATGGGGTCAGCCGACTGCCGCACATCGTTTCCTAGGGAACAGAAGTCACACCACTCGAGTGGAAGCAGGGCAGAGAGCTATTTTTGTGGGCAGCCCTCTCCCTTTCTTTTTTTTTTTTTTGTTGAAAGAATGAAATAATGAAAATAAGGAGCAGATGGCTGAGAGACATGCAGGGGGGCCACGGGCATAGTGGTCTCCCTGTTGTCGGTGAGACGAATGTCCGGTGACAGATCTCACTAAGTGCTCACCTGGATGAGACCTCCGGACGCTGACCGGGCGCTCGGCCATGGCGCTCCTCAAGTACTGAAGGATGCGCTCCAGACCCTGCTGCACGATGTCCTTAGGGGGCCAGCGAATGGGGCAATTTCTCAGGTTCAGGCCTTTGAGGGTCAGAACATTACCTAGGAAGGAGGAGGAAAGTATCAATTGCATGGGGTCTTACCTTTTTTTCAGTAGAAAGATACCACAAGCTCAAATAGCTTAAAAGTCTCATTGTTTTTCTAATTATCTTTGATCCCAAACACGCAGTAAAGAACTGTAGCTTATTGTAAATACGTGTTTCCCTTATTTCAACACATTCATTTGGACAGTATTGTAAAATCAATTTAGTATCCATGTTAGACACATCTTCATCTTATGTAATTGCCTGACCAAATGTCTTCATACTTTGCTGAGGGGTGTGACACCAGAGTGCCTTAGATAAAAGGTATTGACAGTTTAGCGTGAAGGAGCGGTCACACATTGGCTGGTCTCACAGGCCCAGACAAAACAACTCTGAGTACATGAAACTACACACTGGCTAAGGGGACACAACCCGGCTCACCCAGCTCCGGGGGAAGCTCAGAGATTGGATTTCCCTCCAGCAGCAGAGTTTTCAGACACCTGATAAAACAAAGGAGCAAATCCATGAGCAATTACAATTAATCTGCTATTATTAGTTAGGGGTGTAAAACTGTTGTACACCCAGGCAGCAGATACTGCTAAATGCTTGGATGAATGCATCTCTGCACCTACATGAACAGCCATCTTTGATAACATTCCAAATCCTCATTAAAGCGCAGACACATCAATCACTACCTGTGTGAGCCAATTTCAGCTGGAAGTGAACCAATGAGGTTATTTCTGAGGTCCAACCACACCAGGTTGGGTAGACTTGCGAACATTGAATCTGGAAGATTGCATATCTCGTTGCCCTCGAGATATAAATCCTAAAAGAAATAGGCGAATACGTTTTAACAAATTTGCTAGTGGGCTAATTGGAAATAAAAAAACGTAACTTGTGTAAAGTATGGTTGATGGTATGGAGCACGTGTCGTGTTTATAGGTCTACAGCGGAATCCAAACTGACCTTTAGTGTTCTATGTCTTAGAATACTTTCGGTAATTTCGTTCAACTTCCTTCTGCTTAGAAACAATGTATGTGATTCAACGTGTTGAGGGAGTTCTCTGTTTGCATCAGCATTCTCGGTTAGCACTAGTGGTTGAAGGCTCTCCAGTGTGCTCCCATATTCACGATTCGGCTGTGGGTCAGGAATCTCCTCTTGCTCCGTGGAGGTCATTCTACGGGACAGTTTAACCATTCCATCATTACTCGTGTTTTAATCCAGATATCCCCAGATGAAGCCTATGCTTAAATGCACGCACAATTAAACAACACTCAATGCATTGCCTAGAACCGAATGGTCTGACCGCTTAACACCATAACTAGCATTACACATATAGCAACCAGTGTACTGCTCCTTGATCGAATAAATTAGAAATATGAACCAAACTTACCTATCTGAATATATTACTACAGCCGATAAAGATATAAATATATATATATAAACGGAGTAGATATACAAACTCGATTACGAAAAGCTATAGTCAAAGGAAGTAGTTCCAACAATGTAGTAACCATAGTAACGAGGGTAACAATATCTACGGCAGCTGTCAATAGTCAACTGCAAGTTTACAATTACGTTGTAATATTGACGTGAACAGTGTGAAGACAAATCTGTAACGTATACTGTATATTAGATACTAATATTTTGTCTCATAATCTCTGACAAAGTATATAGGGCAATAATAATAGTAATGTAATAGTAATGTTAATTACAGTATTACTAATACATTACATATAATAATATAATTACATAAAAAATAATACACATAATAATGATAGCTGTAAATAGGCTACTGTTGTTATAAATATATTTTTTAAGAATATTTTTTTTCCAAATGGAAAAATGCAGCCAAAGAGTAGCCGCTTTTGTCTGCACAGCCAGGGAGTTAAAGCGTTAACCCCTTTTCCATCAATGATCTGGCACCACCCACCCATCTTCTAATTAGATTCGCAATGTCTGAATTCACTGAGGTACCAGGCTACACTCAGCCTGCACTACAGCTGACAGTACTACTTCCTCTAGTAGGCGGCTAGACCTACAGTCTGATGTAAGCGTGTTCGAGAGGCTGCTCTTGGATCCTGACGAGCACGACTACCCGAGCTCCGTCGACTCGACCACAGTTTTACCGGCCAACAACTGGCACACTCGTAGCCCGGAGAACACAAGTCATGTGGTTGACTGGACACTGAAGACAGCACAGCATCACGTCAAAACGAGCTACTCCCCGAGCAACATCAATTAATTCAGCGTTCACTTTGCAGTGCAGTCTATACCCGGTAAAGTGTGTGCGAAATATCAACTCGGTGTGTGATTAAATGCAAGAAATAATGGGCACCGGGAGAGTGTTATGAATTGATCCGCGTGTCCAAAGACAGAAGTGTAGTTTTTAAGGAGCAAGGAATGCAATCGGAGCCCGCGCATCAATGTTTCACTGGGGCAAGTGGAAGAAGAGGATGGGCGCGAATAGCTCTTCAAAAAGACCCGTGTTCGACGACAAGGAAGATGGTAAGTGTGCCAAACTCTTCTTTTGGGAACCACGATACACCTTTTTGTAGTTGTAACGGAGTTGTGAGGCGATACTTTTTTTTTTAAACGTATACTGTAAGTTAGAGAAGTTGTGACCTAGACAATAGACAAAATACTAAATAAATCTGTGACTGTTCGATGTAGCTTGTGTCGTTTTATGGCCTGTATGTTCACCATGGGCTGTTTTTGGAGAACATTCCCTCCCTGGTCTGGTGGCTTGTTTTGACCAGACCAGGCTGGGGGTGTGACGCCCAACTTTATACTGAGAGACACAACAGCTGTCCTCGGATGAAGAACCATTGCAGTCCTTAGACATCTGTCGGTTGCATGTCCATATATTCCTATTTAGCTTGATGATATCGCAGAAAAAAGTTTTATTTTGGCGCAAAACATGCAAATGTGTGTTTGTTACTACGCACTTACTTGGCAATTTATCTCGCTCTGCTGCTCGCCTGCGTTCACGAAATGTGAGCAATTGAAGTCGTTGAATTAATAGACGGGCTCAGGACCATGCGTGAAGTAATGCTGTTTGATAATAGATGCCATCAGAAGGCCTCTTGGGAGGCAACGATGCAGAATAGTTAGTCCCGAATTTAAATTAATCAAATATGGTTAATAAGTTCAAAGGATACAAAGGATAGAACTTGACGCGTTGAGGTGGTGTGCATGCACAACCAAACAAAAGTAGACCTACCTATTTATTCATATATATATATATATATATATATATATATATGTGTGTGTGTGTGTGTGTGTGTGTGTGTGTGTGTGTGTGTGTGTGTGTTTAGGCTGTTGCTTTAATGCCAAATAATATAGCCCTGCATAGAAACAGCTTCCTTTAAAAAATAAATAAATATATATATACTATGTTTTCCCATGCATAAATCCCATTAAACACGCCATAGTTCAAAGATAACATTCATACGTTTTTTGACTCCTGTTTGGTAAGGGTTTTTTACCGACTAATCGTATTTGGTGATTTAGAATAACCTTTAAACCAACCATTTTAATTAGAAACCAAGCCTCAAAAGCCCCTTACGAGGCTAAACTCATTACAGACTGGCTCTCGGCTCTTTCCCTGCATTCAAGATATGTAAAACACATTTGAATTGTAATACCTCTTACAGAGATACATATTCATTTTGATAACCACCTTTAACCTTGTCCCCCTAAAGAGCAATTTCACCATCACGCCATTACCTAGCCATTCATTTGTAGGCATCTATAGACTCTATGAGCCCGCGTCGCTCATCATAGGTTCAAGGATGTGAGTGAAAGTGTTTGCTCTCATGACACATACACAAGTGTGTATCTGTCTGGCTGTGCCACTAAGTAGGTCACTGATGGTTTAGTCAATGGGAGTCAAACACATTGAGCAGTAAGCATCTGTGACCATCTTACTGACTTCACCGACCAAAACTTTATTGTGTGCACATTCTAAATAAGTTCATCCAGCTCATTCTATACTATGGCTGTTGCTTCAGTTTGCATGCCGGGGAGATGACTCGCGGGGATTAAGGTCTTTGGTAGAAAAAAACATTTTCCCTTGCATCAAGTAAATATGGCCTATTTTGTAGACCAACTGGTTTGAAGGAGAGAAAGGCATTTATAGACACATTAAACTAGTACCAAAGTATGCCTGTATTATAATGGTTTGTTAGCTTTTGCCCGCTAATCACTTTGGCTGGCATTTTGTTATTGTCTTACAGTCATTTTGCAATTCTCCCAGGCTTAATAAAAAGAATGTTGTCAAGTCCATACACATTAAGCAGGGTCTGCGGCCCTGAGGGTGTCTTAAGTGAGTCTGTTTGCGTACCAGTGGGCGCTCACTGCTTTCAAGCCAATATTTTATCATCTCAGATGAGCCTTTATTGTTAAAAAATGCAAAGTGGTGTGTAATCTATACTTAAGGTCCATCTCGGAGGGGCCAAAGGAGCGTATGCGTGCTATATCTTATCAGTTTTGGTGTGTCCATTCAGACAGAGTCCACTAGATTTTTTTCAATGTGTGTATAAGTACAACTCAGAGGTGGTACATGCACCTATAGGCATGTATCACCAAATTGTGAGTGCTCTCGAAATGCATCTCTGTCTGTATATCCAAGTGTGTGTGTTTGTGTGTGTGTGTGTGTGTGTGTGTGGGGGGGGGTGTGTGTGTGTGTAGCCGCCTGTCTCTGTCAGATATGAGTGCATAAGGCATTGAAGACACATTTGGTTGAGGGATGGAGACAGATAGAGAGGGAGATGGCTGATTACTCTCCATGAATACTGAGTCCTTCTCATTCTTTTCATCTTCACAGTAGCCTCACATATCTCTCTCTCTCTCTCTCTCTCGCTCTCGCTCTCTCTCTCTCTCGCTCTCTCTCTCCCTCTCTCTCTTTATTTGAAATGGCTCGCATGGCGTGGGAGTTTATTTGCCTCCGGTATTCGTAAAGTCAAACACCTAATGAAGTGACTTTTAATTGTGCTGATTTTGTCAATTTCCTCATTCCCCCCCCT
>OMKI01051690.1:27402-42969 GCA_900302315.1 Phycis blennoides
CGATGTGACGAAAGCGTAGACCAAGACTTCAGTGCTTCATTGTATTTGATTGTAAGTCGCTTTGGATAAAAGCGTCTGCCAAATGCCCTAAATGTAAATGTAAATGTAAGTTCATGGAAAATGTGTAATGATTTTCTTGCGGGTGAGCCATCATCCATGGCTGCATGTTGTAGTTGCACTAAACTTAGATGTGTGTTGCTTGTAAGTAACGAGGGATTCACCCATACCAGTTCTCGGGTATCGGTCCAATAGTGTGCTCATGGACTCGTACTGGTAATGCCACTCGGATGCAGTCTCAACCCGATACAACGTGACGTTAACCTCTCCTCTGTCGGTTGGGAGGGGAGGAGTATATAATTGGGAGTATGGATGCACACAACTATCTTGGCAATCGCGCCATTTTCAGAATCAATCCAGACACATGGAGTAAAATCTATTTTTCTGTGTATTACACACACACACAATACAATATTGACCATGGAACCGTTACTCCTATTTTGTTTTATCCAAAGCTTTGTTAACCACAGCCGCCGCTTCCACTTGGAGGGCTAAGAACAATTTTCGCTGTCCCTCTTCGATGCCTATACATGTGGGTATGTCCAAAGTGTATCACAGGCAACACTATTACTTTTGATTATATGTTGGCTTCGATCGGTGTGGGGTGTGTTTGATCCATGTACTGTATGGTAATCTCTATCATAGCGCCGTTCCTTTGTGCCCCAGTGAGAGTGTGTTGGCCTGACTCATTCCAATAAACAGTAATCCTACTGATTGTTTCTCCTTTGTTAAAGTGAAAGAATGGAAGAGATTTAATTTATTCCAATCCTCTACAGTCTTCCCGATGTCTAAACGTATTTAAACTGTCAGAAAACCATGGGGCTCCACTAGTTAAGCTAGGGTAGGGAATTTGGAGAAACCAGCCAGGATAAGATAGATTTTTAACTAAATCCAAATCCCACCTCTCCCTTCAGGCCTTCCTCCAAATTCACTCCCCCAAAACACGTAACTAGATTTAGATTTATCTTTAGAAAGAAGTCTGCCTAGCATTGTAAAAGACCCAAGTAGATGGGTAGGTAGACAGGTAGGTAGGCCATCCAATCATGTAATTTGACCCAAATGAAATGATTGGACGAACTTATTTATTTATGACTTATTACAGGCCAGTGAGACCCACTGGTATCAGATTTTTTAATTGCCATTTGATTCATTGATTGCTGTCTGGATGTAGAGAGAATTGCAACAAATATGTCAAAGAATGCTTCTGAAACAAATTGCCTACCTTAGCTTTAAGAAATCCAAGCTAGACTCTGTTGTGCTCTGTGTTTGCGCATTTAACGCATTTCCGTTACCTCAACAACAACAAAAAACATAGCGCAGCCCTTATATAGCGCAAACTAATTACACTTATATAATTGCCAGTTTTGCCAGACATAAATAATCTTGTTAGTGAGAAAGTGAGGAACATCTAATGAAAATAAAACATAGTTTCAAAGTTGTTAGAACTGTAATGGTATTATTAAGTACTTACATCATTGCTGTATTGGAGTGCACCCAAATGTAAGTACTTATACTTAGTCTGGCTAGGGCAGATTGAAAGCACAACTGAAAAGGTGGGTTTGAGTCCAGTTTTGAATAAGGGGCGAGGTTTGGAGCAGCTCAGGTGATTCGGAAGGGAGTTCCAGATTGAGGCAGCTGCACAGAAAACCTAGTTTCCCCTGGTTTCCCATGGTCTTGAGTTTTGTGTGTTTGATAGGGAGGAGGTTTCAGCTTGCAGATCTGATGGACCAGGGGAATTTGTGGAGCTGTTGGAAGTCTTTGAGATAGGTGGGGGCATCTTGGTTGACGATGAACAGAGCTGATTTGTAGATTTGTGTGTTTGGTAGCAGTGAGGAGACTCCAGTGTGAGTTGTGTTTCTGTACCCCCCTTAGGATCGCAGCGCTGTTTTGGGCATTGCAGTTTTTGGAGTGATTTGTTTGGAAAGCCGACCGAGACATTTGTTGTAATCCAATCTTGAGGAGATCAAGGCATGACCGAGCTTCTCGGCATCACCAGTGGTTAGGGCAGGATGGAGTTTAGCAATATTGGGGTGATGGTAGAAGGATATTTTTAGAGTTATGCTTGATGTGGTTCTCAAAGGACAGAGATGTGTCAACTTGCATGCAGAGGTTCGTAACAACAGATGACACTTGATAAGGACGTTGGCGACGGGTTCCAGACCCGGGTCCAGGTGTAGAACCGGGTGGGCTCCAGAGCTTCTCCTCTATAGTGAAAAAGTCAACACGGCCACTGAAGGAGGACTGGAACCATTTAAGGATGGTGTTTGTGAGACCCCACTGAGGACCATTTAGAGGATGGTTTGGTCGACAATGTTGAAGGCAGCGCTTAAATCCAGGTGGATCAGGATCAGCGAGGTTTCCCTTTCTTGGCAGGCCGATGTCCGTTCCTTTTCACTGAGACCTTAGTTCGGGGTTGAACCGAGGGGCAGATCGGGAAAATTGTGCACTCCGGGTTTTGAGTGGTGGGTGAAGGTCACGAGCAGTCAGCAAATTGTTGTAGACATTGACCAGCATGTAGAAGGTGAGGGGGGGGAGGTCGCTACACATGATTAAACAGTTTGACATTGTTATATTGTTATAAAACGTCTAACATCGATGTACTATTCATTCCAGGGTTTATTTTTACGATATGTACTTTATCGTTATTTGCAATTTGTCACTGGCTGTCGTGTCAGGCTTCTGATCTGCTCCAGTGTGCTATTTTCCAACGTTACCCTGAAGCTTGCTTTAGCTTACTACAGGGATGTATGCTAATGTTATTAGGTGTTAGCACCAGCTAAGGTTTTCAGTAGCACAAACACAAATTTAGTAGCACGCACAGGTGGACCGTTAAACACATTTTGACAAATATACTGTTGCCACTGGCCTTGAGGGGAGATGGTATACAACAAAGTGTAATCCAGGAAAACCATACAACAATGGAATATCAGCATGTCAGGTAACAATATATAAATATAATGTTCTTGTTTAACTTCAAGGTACAACATTATTACCTGTATGTTGGCGCGTACAGCATTATGACACTTTATGTGAGAAGCCAATTGCATGAGTATGATGAAGTTAATACTGTCCCACAAGTTTATTTACCGGTTCAATGACACATCCAGTTGAATTGCGTTGTATTATGGCTATTGTTTAGGGCAGGGTCCTCCCTATCTGGTGCATCCGATCACAAAAGTCTAATTGAAATGAAATTATAATTTAGTCGCTTGCAGGGGGACTCCACCTACCAAGGCAAGCCAGTAAACGTTGATGAACAATCCTATTTTAGTTTATTTGGTAATTGTTTATTTTGTAATCGAAAAAAATGTCGTGCCCGGTGCGTGAATTGTCATTACTAAATCGCAAAAAAATAACGTGTGCATGTTATTTGGTGGTATTACAACGTATTTTCCCTTCAACACATGCATGGAGAAAAAGAACACAGTGTTTTCCCATGCAGTCATATTCTACTGGGTCAACATTTATGCATTGTGGCGGGGAACATGTCTTTCTCTCTCCCAGGTAGGTCGGGCTCTTATTTATTCATCCCAAGCTGTGTTTGGAGGACCCACACTATTAGCCGCATTAGCACTCCAGAGTACTAATTGGAAAACCATTGTGATTCCCACACATACCCCTTTTCCACCAACAACGGGTGCCGTTCTAGTTCGGGCACTGAACCGATTTGAGCATTTTGACCCAAAATAAATTGGTTCGGAACCCGGAAAGCTGGGCCTTCATCTACAGTTTACTTCCGGTGTGCATTGTGCAACGCCCTCCATTGGGGATGCCTCCGTGATTACCATGGTTCTGCTCAAAACCGGTGGAAACGCAGGCTGGTTTGCTAGATATCACCAAAGTTACAAGAATACTGAATGGAGCCGGTTCAAGAACCAGAGCTAATTTGGTGGAAAAGGGCTATCAGTGATGTTAGTGATAAAGGTAAACACCAGTCGGTCAAATGTGGTCATTAATGGGCCGTCTGGACGTGTTCAGAATGTTGACAGCTCTATGGTGGCAATTGTTTGGGTTGAGTCCACAGATGTGTAGTAAACCACTGCTTCTGTCAAATTATAGGCCTGCATGTGAATACAAGTCTTAATAATTGAAGCATTAATACTTGTCTCTGTCTTGACAGATGCAAGCAATATATCCATGGTAATTAATGGTGTTTTAATGGGAGAAAATATATATCACATGAATATTTTACTCATGCCCATAATGGTGCATGGTGAATTAAGCTAACCAAAGCACATGCTCAACAGACCTCGTGTTTACAAGACTTCTGTAGGCAAGCCCCTCCCGTGTCTTCCATCGTGACATCAGTGAAGCTCCAAGAACATTCATGCATGGCCAGATTCATGAGTAAATAGGCGCCTTTTCATCAACTATTCCCAGACCCATATTTCTGACATACTAATCTTACTCTTGGCCTTCCTTCCGTGATGGCTCCTCATCAGTGGCCATATGTGCCAGGAGTAACTCTGTTCCTCTAGCCCTTCAGAAGCCCCCCACGAAGACTGAGGCTCAAAAGCATTAGTCCTCTGGGACAAGTTATGTTTATGTGAGATTTCTTTTGGTTGATATGTGTATATTTCAGTCCTGTTGTAATATACAGTGTGCCATGCGTTCTTCATTGATAATAGAGTCTAGGTGCTGCACAAATCCTTTTGAGCAAGGCTCAAAGAGTTGTCATCAGATCAAAGTTTCCCTATAGCTGCTCTATAGGGCTGTTGTAAACTAAGGCGTCAAGCACTGCATATTTAGATAAATGGTCCGTGCATGGAAATGGTAATCTGTCAGCGAAATATGAACCTCTGCTTGGGCAGTAGGCCATGGTGCAACACCTGAGTATAGGCCAGTGGATTGGAGTGGATGCAGAGGAATATTTCCCAAATGGAGAGAAAGATCGATGCTAGGAGGTTTTTTGATCTGGGTCCAGTGCGCTAGTCTGTACATGGCGCAATAGGTGGGAGATTTGATTTATCATTGCTATGGTCTGCCTGGAAGAATATAGTACTTGCTTTGCTCCAGAAAGAATGCTTATACATCTAATACAGGCTTAAACTGTGCTTTTATTTTATAGTGCTGCAATTATTGTTTCCACTTCACCTTATTTGTATACCTATTCAGTGGAAGCCATTTATCTTGGGTCGATTACTAGCTTATTTATGTCATGCTCAATTTAGAAGAGTAGTCCTTGGATGAATCCATCTCACTGCATTTTATATTATCGTCTGTAGGTGTATAAACGTCCCTGAAGGTTTCTGCCATTGCAGATTATGGCTAAGGTGGTTATGCCAGTGTATCCTGGCATAACCACAATACAGCACGGCTCTGTGATATTTACTTGTGGGGTGTGAATCAATGTGCTCTGGGTCTGCAAACATTCAATATGTTGCTCTTTTCTATGGGTGTTGCACTGCAGCTTCTATTACAATCCCATGTGAACCAGCTGGATGCATCGTTGCTCAGACAACGGTGGGACGGGGCAGCTTCTCTGTGTTATTGTCTTACAGGATCATTCTGTCCCTACGGAGAACGCAGAGTAAAAGTGGCCACATAGGGTAGTAGTCTGTGGAATCATGCCAAGGCCCGAACATGATGTTACGACAGGAATCGTTTTGTGAGGCTCTTTCATGAAACAAGGCTGCACACAGGTAGCCTGGAAAGTAAACGGAGCTACAAGCAAACATTTGCTCTGTGAAATAATCTGGCCCAGTGCAAATCACAACCATTTATCTATTATGGTGCGGGTTTGATGGGATAACTGCGCGGAGGAGTGCGCGGAAGCATTTTCGGGAAAAAAAACAAGATGGCTGCCACTAATGTGGCAACCAGCTGTTGAATCCGCTATTGTGACAGTATTAAACAAACTGTCGGTTCGTTTAATACTAACAATTACGGACAGACGCATTTTTCTCTGCACCGGTTGATAACACCCCTTAGAAATTGAGGTTCCAGACTAAAAAGCAGTTGCGAATTGGTCAGGACTATGTCAGGCTACAAAGCACCTGTACAGTTTGGCACAAATCCTCATATCATACTTTCCCCAGACAGTTTTTTTTATTTACCGCTCATGGCTCATTGCTATACCTTTTACCACTGCTTGTTCTGATTCCACTGTTACTACTGTAAATCACCAGAACACGCCTATATTTTATATTATGCATTATTACAGTGGAAACCTAATTCCTGTGCTAAACACTGTACCATAGTGATCACTAAGCAGAACCAGGCTGTTTGATGAATGAATCAGTCTGTATCCATGTCATCTGTTTTGTCTCCTCGGCATTGATTTCAAATGGCTATTCTATTAGGGTCCAGTTGGTAACTAATCGGTTCTGACTATTCCCATGCAGACAACATATAATAAACACCAAGACAGAATACCAATCACCATCACCGAGCCTTTGTGTGTCGTGAGTCGTGGCCCCCACTGTAGGCTCTAATGTGTGAGCTTGAGCATGTCTCAGTATTCATGCTTTTGATAAATGACCCCCCCCCTACACACACACACACACACACACACACACTTCTTCCACTATTCTTTGTGCCGGGAGCGAACACTCTGATTATGATTAATAAAGAAGGTCTCATTAAAATTACATCACTTTAGGATTCATAATTCATGTCAAAATATGACTAAAGATGGTTAGTGCCACAGAATAAATTAGACTTTTCAAATGACATTACACTATTTGAGTCAGTGGGTCTCTCGCCTCTGGTTCGTGTTGTAGACTTTCTGAAATCCATTCTCTGGTGTTCAGTGTCAGACATTCGGATTATTCCATGGCTTTTATACTGATTCCTGCTCTGTGACGGACCCATTTTAATGATAGATCTTCAAACTGCACTTCCTGTATTTTATTTCATGTACATTTTATTTCGTCATGCTCATTCAGTCATATTCAGAGTTGTTATTCCTTGGTATTGCAAACACAATAATAACACGCTTTGCAACTTTGAACTCCATCTGGGGTGTAGTTTTGTATTATTCCGTTTCATTAAATATTTAGGCCTTTGTTGTTATTTTATCTAACAACCTTGCTTTTTCATGCATAATCCATACCTGTTGTTCTCCTTGCTGTGAACGTGGGGATCCATCCTTATCAAAGTTTCTTCTATTTCCCACTGGATTGAACAAGGTTTCTCTCTTGAAGGGAATACAAACAAACCAAGACGAGACTTGCATTGTGTGCTGTTAATATTGTACTATGAACTATAATGTACTATTGTACCATGAACTATAATGAACTATAATGTGTAGATATGTAGCTATGTGCATCGGTCATTGCATCCAGGTGATTGCTTTCAATATCTTTTTAGGAAGGATGAGACAAAGCAATTGTTTTTAATGACATCCTCCTCCTTGACTTTCATGTTGACACTTCATTTCGCAACCTAATTTATATAGTTTGACATCGTGCACATCCTGCTATAGCTCCGTCTGGCTGGAGCTGAGACTGTTGAGACCTCATTAAAGCACCACCATTCACTCTAAAGGCCACTCACTCCTGCTCCCCGTTCCCCCCCACCCTCCTCATCTAAGCCTATAAGTTTGCAACTTAAAAAATCGCGGACAGGACAAAGACAGGCCATTTCGTTCTATTTTTGCTTCCCCCTTTTATATAAGTGGCCCCACTACGCCGCTGCCCGCAATGCAGGGTAAAGAACATTGGGGAAAACAATGGTTGGCTTGAATGTGCTGAGCATTTGAAATTCGAAATGCCCTTATCCTCATACTCATTCCTTCTCTTCCAAAATGAAATGACAAGGACCCCCGTCATTTCGTTTGAGCAAACAAAGAGTGAAACTAAGCTTTTCTATATTACTACTACTGCGTAAAAAAAAGGAAAGGTCCACCCATCGCATTTCACGCATTTTGAGTCCGCCATCTTGCATTTGCCCAACCGGTGAGGATTTACCGAACGGGGCGCGGCGACGGCGACGACGAAGAGTCACGCCTTCCTCCTGCAAACCATTGTTCACCGGCGCTTAACTCCCGTGAAAACCCTGCGCGGGTTCACTGTGCCGTTTGTCACGGTGATCCGGGGGCTGCGGCGGCAGTGAGACGGGGATTGCGAGGCGCGAGCAGCCAAAATGATTAAAAGAGCCATTTTGATTTAAGATGCTATCTGCCCTCATCACGGGGAGCCGGGGCGCCTTTACGGTGGCGAGCTTTGTGACTCATGCTGAGGAGGGGAGCTAAATCTAAATTCAGCGCACTCAATTAGAGAGTTATGCCGCGCGCGCGCACACGCACACGCACGCAGGGCTTCATGCCAATATCCGCTCTCCCACATGAGTCAGTCACACGTCGAAGGGACACCCTTGCAGGATATATAGTCAGCTGCTACCTGACCGCCCCGTTATGTCAGCAGCTTCCAGCCCCCCCCCCCTGAGAGGGCTGGAAGGAATGTCACCGTGCTCTCCGCCACGCACCTTCATCCTCAACATTTGCTGTCAAAGCACTTTTATTATTCCTCGTTTTCCTCCCTTTTTATACGCGAGACAAAGCTGTCGAGCTCCACACCGCTGAGAGCCCGGAGAGGAGACTGCACAGGAGCTAATTGACACGAATTCACTTATTTCCAGACGTGTCTCTCGCTTCAGTCGCGTCTCTTGCTTAATCCGCTTGCCTTTGCCGGGTTCCTTGTGTTGCGGGGAGCCTCGCACCACTTAACCTTGGGGTCCTACAGATGGACCCTGAAGGGGCCTCTCACCTGGCCTCTCCTTGGGCAGCCTTTGTAACGTCTTTCAGACCAAAGGTACGAAGGACCACAAAAAGAAGAGTAACGCGAGAGCAGATGAAGGCCAATGATTCCGTCATTGACAAAAATAAATAGACTGCAGAGGACGAGTCCCTTTTTTTTGCTGGCTGGGGAGTCGAAGGATGATGCCAGCACCTTTGTATGTTTATCTTAAACCGTCACTATTTGTGCCGTAGACCTCCATTATTCTCCAAAAATACATTTAAACAGCGAGAATGGTGCACACCATTTAAGATGAGGGTGGAATTGATATGCTCAAAACTGAGACGAGCAGGAGATGAGCATTGCTGCTTTTGATTGTTACATTAAAAATATCCACGATCAGAAAAAAAATACATCTAGTGATATAGTAACAAATAATACATGAATGAAAAGTATAAAAATAAGGAGTATTGCCCTTTCCTTTTGGTTCAATAAAATCTGTTGATGTACTGAGAAGACTGCCTCATTGTCAGATGGGAATAAAGACAATCTACATATGAATCACCTGCCAACGTGCCAGCAAAAGATTTGTCACACTTAACATCCACAGAAACGATCCGCAGATGGATCGAACAGTCCGTTCTCCTCGGCCTGCGAGTGTTGCTGCCGAAGCCAGACACAGACCACTTTGTGGGTGTGTTGTGGTCTACCAACAGTTAAGCCCCATGGCACTCTGCACAGGGGTGAGCGCAAGCCGGCCAGACGTGTTGGCTAGCTCCAGGCATGAGCACGGACAGCCTTTTGGAAGTTGGAAGATATATGGTTTGAGGACCAGGGCCATCTCGGCCGCAGTGTCTCCAACGACATGAAACAAGGTTGATTTCCAGCTACCCGCACCACCACCAGTCCACCGGCATACATACCATGTGCTGTTGGTTTGTTTGCCTTGATTCCTAGTTTCCGGTGAGTCATGTTTCAAAGAAACCTCTCTCGGTGGGAGAGATAGATCAATAATAAGGCTGAGATTTGATTTGACATTATTTGTTTGTCTATCCGGTGTTCCCTTTTTCTTTTGAGTCACACATGGATACGTTCCAAAAAACGAAAGTGTGAAAAGTGCATCACGGCGAGATCAATTTAACCTTTTGACCGTGATGTTATTAGATCAATAAAAACGACTGTAGTTACTTACTATTTCACTGCCGTGCTAGCATTGTGACTTGAGGTCCCCACATTGAATTGATTGATTATACCACCCCTAGAAGGAGTGGCTAGCCTCGGGGGCACAGCCTACCATCACCACCTGAATATTCAATATGGAACTGAATGAGATTGTGATGAAATGGGTATATATGAATATACATGTACATGAATGGCGGTATGCTTATTTGTCATTTGTCATCGATTTCATGATGTACTTATTTTTTGATCAACTGGATATGCAGAATACATTTATCCAAGTAATTCATAGCGGTTGCTTTTATTCAAAGTCTCGAACAATGAATTCCGATCCATGTCACTGAGAGCTCGTGGGACTAGTACCTTTCGACTGGGGTTGGATCAGGGTGGGCCAGAAAATGTAATTACAGCCTTGGGCACGGTTTCATGCGGTGAGCAGAGTGCTCGAGCCGTGCTTCCACAGCGTCGTTGGGCCAAAACGGATCCATAAAGCTCAGGGCCGTGCGTGAACTGGCTGGCGTGCCACGCATACGGCACATCAATGCGTTGTTATGCTGTAATGCAACAGAGATCTGCTGCCCTCGCCGAGCATACTAAAACCTTTCTGCACTTGCGCTCGTCAGCACCTCGCACGCGCATGTTGACGCCGCGCACGCACACGTTGACACCGCGCACGCACACGTAGAACCGCACACGCGCACGTTAATGCAGAACACTAACACACGCCTCAGCCGGACAAAATCCGAGGTGAAAGTAAACCGTTTGATCCTTGGGAAACTCAAGAGGAGAAAACTGCTCATTGAGTTGTGGCCGTCGTGTCACTTTGGTGAGGCGCTCAGGTGGACTTCACAGGGACTCACAATGGTCAATGTGTGGCGCTTGATTACCCAGAAAAGAAAAAAGTAAAACATAACACATATCTCGCTCCTGTTGTAAGTGGTTGTACAGGGGCAGTGAGGCGGCCGTCTGTCGCCGAGCGATGAAAGACACATGGCCGGGATGAGTCACCGCTCGTCCCGGCCCTAACGAGCGACTGTGTAGCTCACATTAAAGGCAACATCTACAAGTGCTTGTTTCCGACAAGGACCGGACTTCGTCCGATCTATTGAAGTGCGTTCTCCCTGCATGGCGCGGCGCTGTCGAGGAAGCACCACAATAAGGATGACTGAACCCAGAACAAAGCCGCCTTGATGTGCCTTAGATTGTATGGGGAAGCATTATCTGCCCTTTTTTTTTTCTTTTTTTTTTTTTTCTTACCTGCTGTCGGCGGCGAATGTATTTTAACACAGACACCGTCTGGGCTTCGTAACAATGTGGCGGACGTGTAATAAGTGAGAGCTCATCCACATTTTCCCCCCCCACATACTCTTGATGCTATTACAGCCTCCCGCTTTGAGCCCATAAGCTCCCGGATGGAGTGAAGATGAATGCCACGGTGTTGCCGACCTTGTATGTCACGAAACTAGGGCTCTCCTCCCTGTTGTTGCGCTGAAAACCCCGCAGGTGGTCGATGGCATGGAGTTCATATTTGGGGGGGGGGGGGCCTCGCGGCCCCTGATGGCGGCGCAGACGGGGGGCTCAGGCGGGGCCCAGGCCCGTACTCATGCACTCCCTTGATCTCTCCTCCCCCTTGTCTTCCCCGTCGCTGCCGACGGTCTCTGATGTGAGCTTTAGAGGCGTACCGCTTTTTAAACGAGGAGACGCTGTGAGTCAGCAGGGCAGTCCTGCTGTGTTCACATCCGCCTGCGGGGCAACGCAGGCACGCGCACGCACGCGCACGCACGCACACGCACGCACGCACACGCACACGCACGCACGCACGCACACACACACACACACACACACGGTCGCACACACGCACACGCGCACACACACTGACAGACTTGGTTCTATCAGATGCACAGACCTTTGCACAGAAGGTCAGTTATTAGTAGCCCATGGCCTTCATCTGCCCACTCTTGATATCCAGAGACAGCACAGTGACATTTGTGCAATGTCAAAAATAATTCCGCCATATGAGCTTTAAGACGGACTGGCCCTGGATTCCTTCAAAAAAATAAAGAAATAAAGCTGAGGATTTATTTCCTTATCCAGGACACAACAACAACAACAACAACAACAACAACAACAACAACAGATTAGTTGCCCAAGTCATACCCTCTTAAGGCAGCATGCCAATACACAAACCTACAGCTGACTTAAGCAATAATATGATGACAATTCTATAAGCCATTATGAATGAATAGGGAAAGTGAAAGTGAAATGGTGTGGTTGGGAGACACCGTGAAAATTACTTGAAACCTGAAAATTACCCGTGGGTAGGAAAAAGCAAGACTTCTCAGCAGAAGTATGAATCTGTGTAACTGTAAACTAATCTACCTGCGTGTACAAATAAAGCAACCTGAACAAATAAACGTGTTTTTGCTGCAGATGTGCACTGCAGACCTTGCTCGTATACTCCTGACGGCTGTGGGGGAATCCTGACATCACTTAATTTGACTAAAATATCAAAGGATGTTTCCCAAATGCTCTTTGAGTCGAGCCAAGGTTTTACTGTCAGTGCCGCACCCAGAATCCATTTTCAATGAACTCCACGTATTACATTTTTAAATATTTGCTGAAGCAGAAAATACAGCATAGTCTAATATTAGCTTTGCTACAAACCGGTGTACAATTTCAAGTGCTATACTATTGATGGGGAAAGACATTGATTCTGTCACATCAGATGGCATTATGTTGGTTAATCTTGCATGAGCTTCCTTTCTTAGGAGATGATTAGACGGGGATAACCCTTCTATTACAATATACAGGAAAAATCATATCCTCATGACAAGAAACCTTCACCCACCTTCACGCTCTGTACCAACAGGAGTAGTAAGAGGAGGAAGGTTAGGAAAGCCAATAAAAAGTTACAAATAAATGCAACACGCAACTATTTATTCACATTATCACAAATGCTAAGCGTTGAAGTCAACATTTGAGTGTGTGTGTGTGTGTGTATACGACCATCTGCGTCTTTCAGCACATAGAACATCCAGTGATTTATCTGTGCCCCTGTCCAGGTGCTTTCACATACTCGATTTACTGTCGGGTGGCTGTCTTGTATTACCTAGTCCCTCCAGATGGTTGACAAAACATTAAACTTTTACTTTCTTCCATTTTATACCTGTGTATATTTTTTATGTAAATGCAGACTACTCCCCAAGAGTTACAGGTTCTCAATATTTGCCGTTCCCTTCATCTGTTTTAGTGACGCCAGACCGTTTCAACCGGGGATATTCCATGTTCTTTGCACACCCGCAAACCCATTCCTCGTCTCCGGAGCGCTGCCTGTGGTACGGCGAGTGAAGCGCGAACCGCGTTCTCTTAATAAAACACGATTGTCTTTCTCTCCCTCCTCTGTTCCCCTCTCTCTCTCCCCCTCTCGCAGTGAACTTTGACCACTTCCAGATATTGCGAGCCATCGGGAAAGGGAGCTTTGGCAAGGTAACGTACAAGCGTCTCCCTCCCTCTCTCTCTCTCTCTCTCTCACTCTCTCTCTCTCTCACTCTCTCTCTCTCTCACTCTCTTTGTGTTTGGCCGTGCCTCAGACGTTCTGCAGTGTCCCTGGACCTCAAGGCGGCCCTCTGAATGCAATTAGCAGCAGAGGGCCCGGGCGCCCGCGCTCCGTCAAGTCAGCGCGGGTAAACTGGGCCGGCAGTAATTACCGCTCGGCTCCCATCTCACACACCGGGAGATGGGTGCTCTCCGCTTAATCACCCCCGCCACCCTCTCGCTTAATGATGTTAAACGCGTGCTTATTCAAAGAAGTGTGCAGCAACTATTTCTTTGATGACGGAGGACCGTGGTCGGTTGTGTGTGCTCGCTCCTCTTTGCGCCCGCGTCTGGCGGGTGTGTTTGGCTGGGATTTGATAATTGACCTTTGGGAGAATTATTTTGGGAGTAAAAAATAAGTGCTTGCGCGTTGTGCCGACGTGCTTGCATGTGCGTGGGTGTGTGCGCGTGTGGGTGTGTGTGTGTGTGTGTGTGTGCGTGTGCACGCTCACTCGCTGTAGGCTCCCAAACATGCTCATCGCCATTTTGACTCTCAAGTATCATGACTGATATTATTTAATTACCCTTCAGCTTGTAAGCCAATTTTCTTTCGCTTTGCTACAATCTCGTACAAAACACTTGCCTCTCTCGCGCGGCAATCCCTTCCCCGTTCACCGGGATTTGCATTTCAATATGCAAATGAATGCATTGCTGCGTTTCCCCCAAGTGGCTGTCACACACGCTTGATGATGCTAAAGGTAGACTGCGGTACGCTAGTAGCTAACTCACTGCATGATAGCCTCGACGACATAGCGCAGGGCTGCAGTCAGTGGCTTAGACTCTCTGACTAGTCTGTTTTTTGCACTCAAAATACTGTGCTTTCATGTCACCGAGAATTCCCTATGTTGTCAGAATCTGTTTACCTCAAGGAAAGAAAGGACCGACTCAAATCGAATGAATGTCTTTCACTGAGCACACTGTTTTAGAACAGCAGTAGCAGACATGTTATTGTGTACATATCCAAGTTGTTCACGTCCAGGTCTGGATGATGATGCATGGACCCACAGGGAGGCAGCTAACCCAACAGCAACTCACATCGAACTGTTGTCTCTACGCGTGTAGACACACACAGATAACATTTACATTTTTACATTTGGGGCGTTTTGCAGACACTTTGATCCAAAGCGACTTACAAATAAGTACATTTGTCAGAACAGATAAATAGATCACAGATACGTGTTATAAATGGATGATGCAAAAGACGCGCAGGAAAAGCAGGAGTCGACTTGACCGCGGTGTGAACAGATGAATACATTAACGTTGTTTCACACGTAAACAATATGCTAAGTAATTGAAAACAAATGTCCATGGGAGAGTTTAGCTGCAGTCTGCAGGCTTTCCAACGGCCCTATTTATCTATATTCCAGGCGCACTCGCAGATAGCGTGTGTGTGTCTGTGTGTGTATAAACACCGTATGACCTCTGTAGTCATCTCCTCACGTGCCGCTGTGCCCGTAAGAGGCCAGCATGAAGTCGGTACTCGACACACACAGAGGTCATCTCATTTGCGTTTCTCAAAAACCCTGCGTTTTTTTTCGCACAGCTCCTGAATGCTAAGCAGTCATCCGCGTGTCATCTGTTGACTGCATCCTCCGGCGGTTCGCGCGGGCGCACACACACGTGTGTGTGTGTGTGTGTGTGTTTGTGTGTCATGGCACGCATGCGTAATCGTGTGTATTGCCTGTGTCCGTGCGTGCGTATCTGCCTGCGTGGCAGCAGTTGCACGCTACGAGCATATGAGAGAGAGACACCGAACGTGGAGACAGAGAAAGAACGAGTGAGAGAGATGAGCAAGTGAGAGAGAGAGAGAGAGAGAGAGCGAGAGAGAGAGAGAGAGAGAGAGAGAGAGAGAGAGAGAGCGGTGGAGAGAGAGGAGGAGGGGAGGAGGGACGAGAGTGGGTGAACAACAGAGAGAGAGAGAGAGCCAACATGGAGGCACTATAGTTTTTCCAAATGGGATTGAAAGAAACAGCAGTTCCGGTTGAGAACGATCCTTGTGAGGGTGCACGACTGTACGCGGGATTACCGCGCGCATCGCTGGAATGCTCGGGACGACGGG
>OMKI01051700.1:8652-16152 GCA_900302315.1 Phycis blennoides
CTTTACTCAATTCTGGGAATGTTCAACAGAGATTCGCTGTTCTCAAATACATAAATACATAGATACACAAATAAATAGAAAAGTAAATAAATAAATAAATAAATACATGGTCATTAAAATCAGGGATGTCCTCTGAAATGATAGCTGTCTAGAGTAAACTTTTGTCTCTCCTGCTCTCGTTTTGGCCATTAAGCCGTTCTACAATAATTGGAATTTAATGAAACCACACAAGAAAAGAACATGGCTAACCTTCTGTTTAATTATCTTTTTGCCCCCCGCCCCTCCATTTTTAATTTTACAAGACTTTTCTAGATTCCAGGATAATCTATCTTCCGCCCTCTGCAGGTTTTTCTCCATTTTGTCTTAGTGACTTACGTTATGCTAAGCGGCAGGTGTGTTGGTCAGGCGGGTGACGCTCCTAGGTCAGAGGTCAGGTCACTTTAGGTCTATGCCCTGAGCCTGCGACTGAGCCTTTTCTTTGGCCTGGGGAGACAAGAAAATGAAACGTTCTTAAAGCCGGGGCAAATTGTAATACCGACAGATTGCGTTGTTATTGATGAAAATGGACTTAAGTTGAATACAAAAAAACGCTTTCAAGATTTTATGTGTTTGTATATTCACACCGTTCCCATCTTGGATCAATAAAGTACCACCATATCTTATCCTTATGGTTTTAACTGTAAGTGCAGGATGTAGAAGTATGACACCGAAGACAACTTTTGTTTTGAAGACCACACGTGCATTCCCCCCCACTTACCATGAGCGAAGGCCGAGGAGGCCTCACAGGTCGCACTGGTTGTACTGGCCGCACTGGTTCGACGGGTTCTTCTGGCTCTGCTACAGGTTTTCCCTGTTTGTGTTGAATGGGCTCAAGGTCATCAGCGACATCAGGACAGCCGATGTAGCCTCCGGCGCTAAACACTGACCCCAAGTCACCGTGCAATAAATTTTGGCCCGGAATGACGCTAAATGTGGCATGGTCAGTGTTGTTGGACATGTTACTGGTGGCGTGTTCTTGGTCTACCGACATGCCGAGAAGGTCAGCTTTGTACGAGTTGCTGTTATCGGTGCAGCCCGCCATGTTGCTCAGTTTCACACCCTGAAGGTCCACGGCCGCAGGGCTGTTGGAGACCTCTGACACCAGAAAACCGAAGGAACCGTTTGCAGGCTCAGTGCTGTTGGAGCCGTTGGACGCGTCGGTGTCAGGATCGAAATACATCTTTGAGTCCGGCACACAGTGGTGGTTATTGTTGGCCTCTGGAAGAGGCTCATTGCTTAGAAAGTCCAGCACCTCCTGGTTATCATGGCTACTGAAATCTTGCATTTCCTGTTGTCTACTAAATTCTAGGAGTTCCTGGTTGTCTTGGCTACAGAAGTCCAGAACTTCTTGGTTTTCATAATAGGAAGCAGACATTTCCTGGTTGTCGATACTTGTTTCCACTACTTCTTGGTTACATTGCTGTAGTGATTCTTCCTCATCTTTGTCATGAGATGCCATAAGTTCCTGGTTGTCATCACAGAAGGGCTCCAGCACTTCCTGGTTTAGAGGACTGGAGAGGTCAACCAATTCCTGGTTCTCAATGCTAAACAACTCCAGAACATTCTTGGCATCGGACATACTTGGTTCCAATATCTCCTGATTTCCATTGCTACAGAAATCCAGCATTTCCTGATTGTTTTGGTTACATGGTTCCAGCACTTCCTGGTTGTCCTGGGGACACGGGTCCACAACTTCCTGGTTACTATAGCTATAAGGTTCTACTAGTTCCTTGTTGGCAAAGCTACAAAGTTCGACTTCCTCCTGGTCATCATGGCTACACACCTCTAGTACTTCCTGGTTCTCTTCCTCCTGGCTAAGCTTAAAGCCATATGGGTCAAATACGTCGTCACTGACTACTTGGGAGGAAGTGAGGTCAAACCCATAGCGATCAAAGTTGAGCTGAGAACAGGTGGGTTCAGGGTCAAAGGCCAAATCAGGATCATTCGGTTCTGGGCTAAGATCTTCCTCATCATCGGGATCCAAAAGGCTGTGAGTGGAATGTTCCGGACTCAGTTTGAACCCATATGGGTCAAAGGAGGAGTGGGTGGACGGGTAGCTCATCTCAAAACTACACTCGTTTATCTCTGAACCGACCTGGGCCATGGGATTTTGATCATGAACTGAATTGCCGCGAGCCAATGTCTGTTGGGGATCCCCTTCAAGGGTGTCCATTTCTGACTCAAGGCGCTGTGTTTCTTTCGGGGACGTGCCCTCACAGGACATGGGCTGCTCTGTCACGACGAGTTGAGTCACGTCGGGTGCTGTCGGGGTGGTGTCAGATACGGCGCCACAGGGCGCCACCTCAGGGGAATAACGAGCCAAATCGGAACTCAGGCCTACAAGGAGAATGAAGACAAGGATGGGTTACATCACTAGGGGACACAGAACATTAAGCAGGGTCGGGGTTCATGGCCAGAGCAGTCCAAGCTGTCTATTTTGAAGGCGCCGCTCTTTCTGCCTCTTTGAAACTAGCAAGAGAGTGTGAGACAACTAGACTTGCGGACTGACAATATCCAACATAAGATGTATTACACTTGAAGGTTTTGCAATCTTAACACTGCATACCTAATGTCATTATCACATTTCAATTTTACGACATGACGATGTTCACGTCATGAAAAGCACAGAGGCAACAGTAAAATTTGTTCTGAATGAAGGGTTAGGTTAGGGTTAGAGTTATAGGGTTAGGGTTAGGGTTAGGGTTAGGGTTCGGGTTCCCCTCTTCAATCTGATCCCCCCCAATTAGTACCAGAGATAGACTCTATCATAATCATTCATTTTAACTTAAATCACTTAGATATCTTGTATCTCTGTTATTGCTCTTAATTCTGGTTCTTTCCAATGGTGGCGTTGTCCAATACAGAACATTATCTAGACATGTACACACAGTCAAACACTTTAAAAGTTATATTTATGAGTTTCATTAAATCAAAGTGACCTTTGACCACTGGCGCCTCCTTCCTGGTGGCTCCCTCTCCGGTCAGGGAGGCCAGACTGAGTTCCTCTATGTCAGAGGGAGGAGAAATGGCGCCCAGGTCCAGCTCGTAGCCGTTGGGATCCGACTCCACCGAGTACTGCCCCTGGGACCTCCAACCGGATGCCCGCGGCCCATCGGGCCCCAGGTCCTCGGACGAGCTCTGGATGGGCTTGAAGCCTCGCGGGTCGGCAATCACCACCCCCTCGGCATCCACGGCGATGGCGTCCAGGTCCTCGCGGCTGTAGCTTATCTCGATGTCGCTGTCTTCGTCAGGGAACTCCGACTCGAAGCACTGGGTCCCCGTGGACGCCTTATTCTCCACGCACGACAGGCTGGTGTCACCGTCGTCCGCCGCACCTGCCCCCGCTGCCCCCTCGCCCTCACCGGCTGCCGCCGCCGGAAACAAGATGTCCGCCGCGAACGGGTCGGTGCCTTTGAAGGGGTCCGAAGCAAATACATCTAGCGCCAAAGAAAAATGGAAATGTTAATGTAGTCTTGGAGGATGTATATTGGGATTTTCTCAGTAATGACGTGGGTGTATTGAGGAATGGACTTCCCTGCACAACTTTAGTGTTGACAGTTCGTGTGACCGACTCACCTGAGGAATCCGTCTTCGGGAACATGTCCTCATTGAAGAGATCATCTAGAAATGAAGATACACCTGATCAACCTGAGGTTCATTTGGGTCAATTTAGGTGGGATAGTATTCTAAGAAGCGCAGAAAAGTGAGTTGGGTCAGTTGATGCCACCTGCTTTTTTAATTTGAACTGAAGTGAAAGAAATGTGCTTGCGTCACCAGAACAAACCCCGTGCTCGGCTAAACCGTGACCTTCAGTGGCGTTGCTCGTTCATCCGTGAAAAACAGAACAGCATAAATGCTAACAAGCGTTTAATGTGCCGCATTACCATAACCTCTCTGCGCACCTGAGAGCACAGAATTCAACGCTCGGGACGCACCTTCGGACTGACAGTGAACAAATGGGTCTGGTTTGTAGAAGTCCATTTGGTTGACGGGGGCGGCGCTGGCTGTCAACGCTTCCTCTTCATTGTTGGTTGTCTTCTCCTCTTTCTTTTCCCTCTGGATCTCCCCAGGCCCATCCCCCACTTCAGGGCCCTCTCTCTGTATGAGACGAGAGCAGGATGCGGATCCGTTTGTTTGCTTTTTAACACACTTTGTGCATCTTGGAATCTTTTTTGCACTTACAAATTGTATGCATTTCCATGTATTCTTGGAATGCCCTCAGGGGTGCATTGCATTAGCATTGCATTTCCTGCAGTTCATTATATTGTATTATATCAAATTGTACAACAAAACTATTTGCATGTGTGAAAACATGTTGTTTTTTCTGAACATTTCAATATACCAGTAAGAGTAGGTATGAATCATTAATAACATGCATTATTTAAATATGTGCATATATGAATATTAATCGGGTTAGAATAGAATAGCAAATAGTTACATCAAAGATCGATTAATATTAATGTTTGTCAATTATTATATTATCATATTGTTATATAATTGTTGTATATTGCACATATTGCCAAATTTTCCTTGGGGAAACATAGTTCTTCAATGATGTCATACATATCAACTTCATAATATCTTATTATGTTAAAAAGAAAGGCATTGTAAAAGCTTTACCCTATCAATCTGAAAATGTAATGTTTTATATATGACGTTGCTAAACGTGTTGTCAAGGCAACCAGACGTTACCTTTGGCGCCTCGACAGAAGTCTCTGCCACTTCTTCTCTGGTCTCTGTCAGATTGTTATTGAAGGAAGAACTGCTGGTCCTCTGAGAGATCGAGAGACAGACAGAAACACACGGCAAGACATGAGGAGAAAGCCACGGGGGGAAATCATTTCATTATATTATGTATCTATTATCATTAAATTATGAAGGAAGCTTGGCGCTACGCAAATGGCCCCATGGTTCCTTCAGCACTCTCTCAAACTGCAGAACTTTTAAATCTCGACAGATTCAAATCCGAGGAGATTGCGTCTGGCGGCTGTCAAAGTGACGGTGGCTGTGCGGTACAGCACACACCAGCCGGTTTGGGGTAGGAGAGGGAATTACCAGGGGGGCCTCACGTCACAAGCTTTCCACAGGGACTCAAAATCAGGAGTTTGAATCTTCACAAACAGTTGTCTGGAAGTAGTCAGAATCTCGGCAAAAGTCTGGGCAGAGTCTTCTCGGGCTAAAGTAATACCAGGAATACCAGATATATTTAGCGCTACAGATGTGCTGGTCGCTTCCGCGCTACAAAGGACACCCAGAAAAACGCGCCGTTCACAACACTCGGCTGTGCTAAAATTAGCAGATCATAACTGCAAAATCTAGAAAATGTGAGCATCGATATCCATCTTGTTTTCCTTTCCGAGCGGTTTCAGCCTGACCTCAACTGGGCTTTGTTCAGAACCTCGCCGCCACAACAACACTGAAAGGAGCCATTCAGCAGAAACTCAGCCTGGAAAGAGTCGCTCCTCACCGGGTTCGTATTTCAACATCTACTCTTGTGCTCACACTGTCACACTGCCCACAACGTTCTCCCCATGCAGGCCGACCCGAAAGTGCCTTTTGTAATGTAAATGTCATTGGTAAAAAGTAGTTTTTAGCAATTATAGAAAAGAGGGATTCAGGATGGGATTTGACCCGCGCCACATGTCGGCGTGGGCATGTGGAAGGAGCCTAATGTGGTCAAGACTGTCGTGACGTCTTGTGGCCTGCGCGCGGCGTACCATGATGAAGTCAGCGTAGGCCGGCAGTGATTGGCTTCTGCCCCAAGGCCTCATGGGAAGCGGGTCTTCCTCGGTGGTGTCGGCTGGGGACGTGGACTCGTCCAGCTGGCTGTCTGGGGTCGCGGCCCCCCCGGACAGAGAACACAGAGTGTGCTCCTCCTGCGGACGTGGAACGTGGAGGATTCAATTACTGACTTCTATTTCATTAGACGAAAGAGATACCAGCCCTACAACTGTACTCCCCAGCTTGAAGAGGAATTCGGCTGCTAAGCTGTTTGGATTGGACTGCGCAACCTACTTTTGCGCATTATGTTATGTATTCTGTTGATTACGTGCTTCTGTTGTGTTTCTTATCTTGTCTGGCTTCATTGCATTTGCGTATGCATGTGTAGGCAGGGCAACACACACACACACACACACGCACACACACACATACACATACACAGCCGTACAAGCACACATACACATATGATATAAATATATAATACATATATATATTATATATATATATATATATATATATATATATATATATATATATATATACTGTATATATATATATATATACTGTATATATATATATATATATATATATAAAGGGTAAAGGGGGCATTTAGCAGACACTTTTGTCCAAAGCGACTTACAATCAGTACATTTGTGGGGTTCGACATGTGGACAGTTGGAGGAGGAGGGGGATCAAGGGGATCGAACCGCCGACCCTACGGTTAGTGGACGACCCGCTCTGTCCACCCGCTCTACCCACTGAGCTACTACCCACTGAGCTATATATATTTATACCATATATATTAAATATATAGTGTATAATATTAATGTATCTTCCAACGTATTTAGAATGAATGAATTCATTTTTCATAGTATTTACTAAACTACTTCTGTATTTTCTGTATTTTTATAACATGTAATGTACTAAGAAAAGCCCTATATACAAAAAGATATGCTGTATCTTATAATGACTTTTATTCTCATGATGGTCACTGTTGTGGTTCTACCTGCAGGATCTCCTCGTAGGACTGGCGGATGGAGTCCTGCAGTGGGGTGTTCCTCTCCCCCGCCTCCTCGGCACGCCGCTTGGCACTCTTCACCTCCTCCCGCAGCTTCTTCAGCCTCCAGCGGGCCCGAGCCAGCTCCCTCTCGTACTCCTCCACCTGGCCCTCCTTCTTGCTCTCCTCCGCCTGCAGGGACAGGATCTGTAGAGGAGCAGGGGAGGAGAAGGGAGGGGAAGGAGGAGGAGAAGGGAGGGGGAGGAGGAGAAGGGAGGGGGAGGGGGAGGAGGAGGCGGAGAAGGGAGGGAGAGGAGGGGGAGGAGGAGGAAGAGGAGGTGGACAGAAGGGGGGAGAGGAGGATTGAGTGTGGGGGGGTCAGTGTGGTTGTTATTCAGTCATGCTTTCTGGCTGGCAGTGAGGAAGGGTTTGGCGGAGGAGATAAGCGTTTGCTTCCTCTATGTTTTTGCTTTTGCTTGCACAGATGAATTGTGTCGGTTCTTACAAAAACAACCTGCATGTATCTGTTGTATTTGCAGATTTTCAGAGATGATGTCCAATGTTACAAATCTAGTCACTAATGATCCAGATCTACATATATTTGAATCCTGAACAATTTTCTGATCAATTAAAGTGTTACTTAGTCAACATTGTCAGTTAACTATAAGTGAAGCCACGTCCATTTTATTTGTATCGCCCTTAATCACAGTTACAGTCTCAAAGGGCTTCACGGGCCCGTTTTG
>OMKI01052022.1:0-21762 GCA_900302315.1 Phycis blennoides
TCCAGCGGCAGCCGTCCTCCGCCGCCGCCATGTTCTCCAGCAACCACTCGGACAACGGGCTGGACAGCGACGACGAGGCGCCCCTGGACGGCGTGATCTCCAACGGCAGCAAGCTGGAGGTGGAGGTGGACATCCACTGCTGCGCGTTCCAGCTGCGCTCGGGGGCCCCGGAGAGGGCGGCGGAGCCGGAGCACGGCAAGCGCGGCTCCCACTACGAGCGCGGGAAGATGCGGCGGCAGAACAGCGTGGTGGTGTCGGCCACCAACGGCTGCCTGCTGGCCGTCTGCGGCCGGGAGATGTCGGACCTGAAGAAGTCCCCCTCCACCTCCAGCCTCTTTGGGAAGAAGCTGCCCAACGGCTCCGTGGTGGCCCCGGAGGACAGCCACAATCTCATCGAGGTGGCCCTGGAGGCCCCGAAGAAGAAGTCCGGTTACTTCAACGCCCCCGCCCAGCAGGACCCGGAGGACCAGCTGATCGTGCCGCCCGGCCTGGAGCAGGCCGTCCGAGAGCAGCTGAAGGCCCAGAGCTCCGTGGTGCCGGGAGCTCCGGCCCCGTCCACGCCCCCCTCCGTCAGAGACCCGGTCTGGGATCCCCCGCACGCCCGGGCCCCCGGCCTCATCCCGGCAACGAGCGCCACTGCCCTGCAGCAGCAGGAGGTCTACGACACGGCGCTCTAGAAGGCCAGCATCACAGCGCCATCTAGGGGCCACCGGGTGACTGTGACGGCAGAAGAGCCCTTCTGCTCAGATATCAACTCAGCACGTCGATGGCCCGATATGACCACGATATGACCACTCACCAGAAGTACGAGTGGTGTTCTGCCTCTGGACGGTTTTTATTGATTGATTCACGACTGTCCATTGTGAAAAGACGGCTAGTGTGAGACATCATTGATAGACCCTGGAGTACATCATCGATCAAACATAGCAAAAAATATCAGCAACATTTCCCTTTACTTGTAAAGTACATTGATGGAGCGTACACAAAAGAGACTACATTGGTTGGGAGCGGTGTAGGGTTTTGAGGCTTCCTTCCCAAAGAAACGCATGGAACGGAGAGGTGATCAAAAAAAAAAAAAGTGCCTACTGCAGAAGGCTCCAAAGCTGCCTCAGTCCCACTTGTGTCTGAGGACGTGAGTGTGTTTGTCGTATTAGCGTTTGGAGGAGCGGCCTGAACCGGGCTCAGGCCGCCTCGGACTCCTCCGACAAAGTACTACATGGGCTTTCCAACACGGCACACTCGTCTGGACCGTCTTCACCCAGAGCTTCCCCTGCCTGGCCTTGTCTCGCGGCGGCAGAGCGAGGGTCCGAGGACAGTGTTCACCGAGGTACAGCAGTGAGCGTGGAGACAGAGCTGCGGCCCGCCAGGGCCCAGTTAGTCTTTTTGGTCGGGTGTTTTTTTTCTGTGTTTCTCTTCTGCAAAGTAAATCATTCTTTTTGTCGTCATCTTCGGAAGCAGAATTTGAATTGTTTTTTTTTATTTTATTAAGTGAATTTGCACATACGAGGAACGTGACTTGTGGTGTTGGTTGGTGCACGGAAGACTCAGAGCGACACGATATAAGGAAAGATAGTAACCAGGAGAAGTAACACAAAATATGAACTGACCATTTTTACACACATTACTTGATCAGAATCATTTACAAATACAAAAGTGTAAATCCTTAGCCAATTCTTAAAATAACGGAATAAGAAAAATAGGTTGCTTGCCGTCAATAGCCACTGAAAGAGTTGGACGAAGTACATGCTGGAATGACAACATGTACCATGTGTCGTGGTTTCAGCATCCCGTTGATTTTTGCGTCTTTAACTCAAATCATTTTTGAATCAAATAATCCAGTGTGGAATTTTAATCACCAAGCAGCCAAAAACACAGAGACAAGGAACTAAAACAGATATTTGTATATTGAGTTATATAAATCAAATCTAAGTTTGAAATAAGGGTAGTGTGGAGTAAAGGTATGGATTAGTGTAGAATACATACAGTCATTCTGGGGCGTGATGAACATACATTTGAAACTAGAGTTTACAGGCAGATTCAGCCATAGCTTTAAAGAGTAATGAAACACCTGTTTCAGCGCCCCGGTTTCAGGTGACCTGTAGAACTGGCATCAGGAGTTTAAAGTCCTTATTTACCGTCAGCACTGGTACCACGTTTTTGGGATTGCAATGGTGATTTCTTTTTTAAATATGGATGGAAGTAGGTGTTGTTATTTCACAAAACCTCATAGCAGATGGCAAGGTGTTTCATTACTGTTTAGAAGAAGAAAAAAAAAATAATAGTATTTTACATGTGCCTCTTCAAATCTCGTGGGATCTACTATCTCAAAGAGTTTGTGGGCCACTTTGAGGCAGCTCCAGCAGTGCGTGTCAGAGGTGTACATAATAACTCTTAACTGTATTCATGAGCGAGCGAGTGCCATCTCAATAGCGGTACTCATCGCCCATCAAAAACACAAACGCATTGCATTCAAGTTCCGATCAATGGAGGGCCGCGGTCACCAATAAGGAATCGACAGGGGTTCGAGCCCGCGTGAGAAGGTTTTTTGTTCGTTTCATCGTTTCATCACGTGTGTTCCAAAGAGCGGCGTCGACTCCCTGGTGAGATGTGCATCGGTTCAGAAAAAGACATGTGAGTGGAGTTTGTAGCTGCCATAGGGACTCTAACCATCGACCCGTAGGGGTGTTGTCCCTGCGTATACTATACTGTAAATTGCTACTTCAAATCTAACCCGGAAACAGCAGTCTATTATAGAACTGATACCTTTCCTGTGAAAGGTGTGGGGTTCTTACGTTAGTTATGCGTCCATTTGAGTTGTTAAAGGCCGATAACTCTTTGCATGCACTTAGATGTTAACCATACTATATTTAAGTCCTTATGGAATATCTTACCAAGCATATTGGCAACCTATTACCAACTATAATGACTTTATTGCTGACATTAGTGATGACATTAACGCATAGCTGGTACAGGAAAGATTTAACCATTGCTTAACAGCTCAGTCGTGCCAAATACTGTTGATTACTTACAAATTTACTTTTTAATTTGCCAATACAAAAACGTAGTGTAGTGGCCTTAGCGTTCTCTTGTTGTTAGCTGGAGGTTTTAAAGCTGTTCCCCCTACCAGTTTTATTGAGAATTTTTTTGTTTGTATTAGCCTTTCATTCTCTCAGCTTATGACAACAAATTATCTATCCAGGACTGAGTCCTGAAGCCTTATTGATTTTTAACTTTAAAGCATACTCAACCGAAAATATTTCACACTGTTCAAAGCACTTTGTATTTAGAAAAAAAGGATTATATTCAAAGTCCTGCATATATTTGTTAAGTCACATGTTCATTTCCTAACATGCACAGAGAGTCCTATGATGTAAGATTTGCTGAACATATCATATCCTTTCAAAGAGAATGTAGCCAATGCGGAGGGACATGAAGGGACCATTTTTTATGAACCTATGTATCAGGTATAGAAATCGCTCAAAATCATGCTATTTTTTTGCCATTTTTATTGTGCGCTGATTAATCAATGCAGAATAAAATCCATCTAAAAATTCATATGTTTATTGACAAAAACATGAGAGAACTATGTCTAGGGGAATGACAGCAGCAAGGTTTATCACAGTTGGGATTGTTTTCCTTCTAGCCATATTACAAAAATGATTCTGGAGCTCTTTCACAGAAGCTGTCTCACTGTACAATGGGTTAACTTTTCAAAAGAAACTCAGTGGAAACGTGGTAGTTGGATAGCTTTTTAGATATGCTGATAGGGAAATAGGAAGAAAAATATACCTATATATCAAGAAAGAGGAAGGGAAGACAACATTACAGTCTTGTCCCACCTAGACAAAGGGGTTTAGGTGGTACTAGATCAACACTTGTGAAATTGGTCATGTCAAATAAATGGTAACAATTAACAGAGACGGCGTCGCACGATGAGGAGGGGCAATGGTTTTCCATTGGCTTCGACGTGATGAAGCACAGCACCAACTTAACGGTGAGCTACACAAGACTGCCTTCCTGCAGGTAACATTGGTCTGCGAGGACCTTTTCTCGGTCCCCTGCTGTTGGGATGAGACGCGTTGTGACGTGCGAGGCGACTCGGCATACGCGCTGCACAGGGTCCTCGAAGCGCGGAGCGGTCGTAGTTGTTAAAAGACGAACACTCGCACCCAGAGAACTTCTTCATTTTCACTGCGTTTCCGAGTTGCAAACCCGAGCGAATGCAGGAAAAAAAATGTGACTTTTTATTTTATCTGATATTGTACACAATTCAAATTGTGAATTCCCTGACATAAATATGCAAATTGTCATCTATATGTATTTTTGTTTTGCTCTACCTTACCTACAACACAAAATATATATTTCTTAAGATAAGAGAGTAAATTACGGCGTGCGTGCGTGTGTGTGTGTGTGTGTGTACTATGTGTACTGTGTGTGCGCGCGTCGGTACGCATGTGTGTGTAAAGAAGATATTGCATTGCTCTACCATGTTTGGTTTCTGAGCTGGGTTCTTGTACAAGATGAGTCACACTTTGCCAAGTAAGAGCGGTATAATGCATTCAGCATTCAGCACATGTCTGGAAGGGGAATTACATGTACAACCAAAAAAGCCTTAGTTAGTCAGTCAGATCAACGCATCTACATCTGCCAATTCCACATTTGTTTCTCGTGAAGCATTAAAATATGAATTCCCTGTCGTACTGAACGGCCTCTGCTGTGGTTATTCTGAGAAGTGTACACTGTTTTGTTCTATCATGCATGCTCTATTTGCTTGGTAAATAAGCTGCGGTCACAGTGATAGCTCATTGAAGGTGATATATTGGATGCTGCCATCACTAATTTTGAGAAGGCTGTGTTCTAGGTAGGCTTGAACCCAAGTAGCAATAGAAATATATGGTGTGAGAAATGCCTTCATTGTGTACACGCAATCACTTTTTTTGTAACTTTTTTATTAGTAATTCCAAAACGTGTGTTTCAGTATCTTAGATGTTACATTGCAAAGGCAGAAGGTTGACAATAACTACTGTCAACAACTAGGTAGCAATTTTTATTAACACAACAAGAACTTCTACAAAAGCCAATGCATCACCCAGTTCCCGTCAGCATTATCAATTCTGTTGAGTGAGGAATTATTTACTCTCCAGTTAAATCTAGAGAAAGTCCCTAATTCATAAAACTCTAAGGGGATTCACCAGGGATGCTATAGTAAAAAAAACTAAAACAATAAAATACAATAAAGGCTCCAAATAGACATGTACAACGGCAATAAAGTAAACAAATGTATCACATTATAGAACAGGATCTAAGAAATATAGTATTACCATTTAGAATATATGAATGGATGTCTAACGTAGTAGACAAATCATCACAAGTTCATCTCAACAAATATTTGTGTGCGCTGTATTCCCTGTAACGACGTCAACTCTTGACTTTGTTCAACTCAAACATATTGACTGCTCTCCTGCAGATGAGGGCCGTCTCTTAAGCCTCTCTTCTTGCGTACTGACCTGAACGCTCTGATGGCCAACACCGCACCGAAAAGGAAAACAACCACTCCCACAATCCCAAAGAGCCCCCCTGCTATATCTGCCCCGTTGTACTGGCACTTAAAGCCCTCATGACCTTTACTGGCATACATCTGCTCTCTCTCCTTGCAAATGGGACTGTCGTAGGTTTCCTTCAGCTTGATGAAGTAAAAGGCCAGCGCCGGGATGTAGCCTAAACTAATGAGACCGTTTACCAGGGCCTCCCCGAGCAGCAGAGGTGGACACCGGTAAAACATCCGGAAGACTCCCAAAATGAGCATGGCGCAGGAATATACCATCAACGCCCCGGCGCAAGCCATGGTGAAGATGTACGGAGGCCTTTTCAGCTGATGAAAAAGCCGGTCCAGTTCCTTCACCCGGTCTGCATCGGCCCCGCTGAAGGCGTTTGCTCCGCCATAATAATAGTGGTACAGTCCGCCGAGACTGGCCAGGTCGCGGTAGCCGCCTGAGTTGCTGTGTGGCACCCCTGCACAGATGACCAGAAGTAGATTCACAAATATCTCCAGAAGCTGGCAGATACCTGGGATGGGAGAGCAGCAGATGGTAAATCTTCAAAGTGTTTTAGGATTCATATATAGGCCTACTGTGACTTAAATAGAAAATACAATACAATAATTAAAGACCAGCTGTCTATCTGAAAGAGATGGGGTATTTTCAGGTAGCCTACTGAATATATAAAAAGTTACATTCCTGCTAAATACAAGTATCTAGATTTAAATTGTTCCAACAAACTTTAGAAATGTTTACCTAGTTCTGAAAATGTACTCAGGCCTATGTTATATTTCGACTGATATAGCCTACTGTATAGTGTATTTTCTGATAATTCTTTGTACACATGAATTAGCATAAAGTAGGCCTACACATCACATTTTGAAATGTAAATGTTATCAAAGTAAACAAATCATGTTCTTAACTTCATATTACAATTAACCAGTAAGCATCATTCATGGAAAGACAACTTGCCTCTGCTTGATAAGATGTATTTGAGGTTGTAAAGCGCTTGTCTGTGTTCATCATACTCTTCTTCAAAGGGAGTCTCTTGAGACCTAAAAGAAGTAACACGTTTGCTGTGACATGACATACATGTCTACACACTGAACATCCTTCGGCGTGTACACATATAGAATGGTCTTACTCTCTCGAGGGTCCTTCACGTCTGTCTCTGTGGTACTCGCTTGTGTCCGTCTGTCTGCTGGGTCTGTCGTTTTGCCTGCCTCTCCTGTCATCCCTAGAGTCGTGTGTACCTCTCCTGTTGCGATCTCTGTCTTTGGTGGCTCCTTGATTATCCAATGAAGAGTGTGTTGGGTTGTTGTGTGATGCGTCTGTTTTCCTACGGTCGGCATAAACATCATTCTTGGGGTGTCTACCTCTCTCTGCCATTTTCCGTCCCTGCCAAAATAGAAACAGGGAAACGAATTTGAGTTGGACTCAGAGCCAAACCCCGATTTACGAATTAAAGACTTAAAATGGCCCATTTCGTTTTCTGAGATTATAGCTGTGATACTTACAACGTGAAAATCGCAAATACGTTAGTGCTGCGCAGTAGACTGATTACCTACCTAGGCCTATATCAAATTAGATGAAAGAAAGTTTCAGCGAAACTCAACAACCTGTGTTTTGTCCTTTGTTTTCGTCGAAACTCCTCCCACTATTGACTACCTTTTCTACGGCACACCCAAGAATTTATGATGGAAGAAAGATTATTTTTAAGACACAGTTCTACTATTAAATTAAATGGATAAGCGCATGAGTGATTATATTAACCTTAATTATAGTCGATATAGTTTAAACCAAAAAGTGGGTTTATAACAATATTTATTTCAGATAATTAAAAATGGACCACTAACTGCTGTCAGTGAAATTAATATAACCTAGTAGGGCTACAATTGTATAACGTATACGTTATAATCGACATGTAGGCTACACTTACTTACAAATGTGTGTAACAGTATTTTTTTGAATTCCCAGTGTTATTCTCTACGGCTCAACACCGCCACCATTAGTTGAGAGAAAGACACACCTGCAAATTTATTTTTGGGGAATTATTAGAAACCAACGTGTCAGGTTGCGAACGGTTCTGTAGCGCCCCCCGCTGGTTCTTGTGTCCGCTGTCTGAGCAATGAGGTGCATGCCCGTCCTACTGCCCCCGCCCTCGCCTCCGCCAGCAAGGCAGAGAAGGGGAACGCAGGAGACTCAGACTAGTCCGGGCAGACCTTTGCAGGAGATCATCAGAGAGCCAAGGGGTGTGAGGAGGAGCCACTCGGGGTGGCTGGCCGACCGGCTACAGCGGCTACAGCGTCCCAGAGTATCAACGACTGAATCACTCTTTTTGTAACGCTACGGAGGACATATTATTGATTTTGTGCTACAGTAGCAAGTAGAAAAGTCTTATTCTGTACTAAATGCTGAAGGCAAGTAAATGCTGCTCATTGGTGGAACGGAAATGGTGGGTATATAGACGTACGGCTAGAGGAGAGATAATGTGGGCAGGTTGTAGCCTGGCCTGACCTAATAATTTGGGCAGGCCAATCGGGTGGCGCATGAACTGTGGTTGGTATTGACGCGAGTCGAAGGGCGGAACATACTTCTCGATGAACCAATGGGTTGCTGCAACCACGGATCTGATCGCTTTTGATTGTAATGTTCAACCCAGAATCTCAAACAATTGTCAAAAGACGTTATGGGCTGATGTCTTTCATAGGCATTTTTTATGAGTTTCATAAAATAAATTGTAATATTTCCTTGCAAACAAATGGCATACTTGTTTACCACACACATTTTCTAGACATGGAACAGCACATATTCATAAGACAGAAGTAACAAAGTAAAATAAATTCCGTAAAGAGGATTTTGAAGGTACTGTCAGTTATAAAGAATGTCTGGAAAACGACTACGCAGTACATTTATATGAGTCCGGCCTAAACTCCAACCTACAGTAATCTCGCGTTGTCTTGTGGTGACGCCCTGACGTTCGCGGGACTTTGGAAAGTGCGTCTCTTCGTAGCGTTTGGTTGACTTTTTTTTTTTTTACTGGAAATGGCGCTTGCACTGGGGAAGCTCTAAGATAGAAGCTGTGCTTGAATATCAGTTAATGTATTACTTTCCAAGACGCATAGGCATTTGACTTGACCTTCCAGGCGAAGCGGAGTATGACTGATGCTAGGTGGACTCTCCAGATTGTAAAGAAACTCGTATTTCTGTGTGATACAGTCGTCCACATCCCTCGACAGGTAACGTTAGCGGCTATCTGCACATTTCATCACGCCAGCCTGTGGCCAACTCGGAACTACATACCCAATACAACGCTACAATAAAAGCATGTGGGACACTTGACGTTCACATGTGTAACCTTATCTCTTTGAATGTGACTATATGTGACCTAGTCTGCTTCTACATGTTTGGGGTTTTCCAAAAAAACCCGATCCTTTCCTACAGTGAGTTAGCTAGCTGCTAGCGCTAGCATGACCAATGTGACGAACACACCGCTGTAGCCTAGAAACTATAAAGCTGTCTCCAGTCAGCCACAGGAATCATCATCATCACATGTAAATGAATATGTGGCAGACGACACGTGTATAATGTCCATGTGGCGTTAACGTGATCAGCCCACATGACCTTGTAAGCTAGCATGACAATGAAAGCTGGCCAATAGTAACGTGGTTGGTGTATATTTTATACAGTTGCAGCTGTATTTACATTGTCTGGTGTAAGTGTTACTCGGTGGCTGGTGTTGTAGTATGCGTTAGTTAACGTTAGTTTTAGGCTCACATCCGCTGTGGTGTGATTTTCCTAATCAGTGTGATTTGTTGAAAAAACGTAGTCCACGTTATAAAACTTTCATTGCCAACTTTATCTCTTTGCCTACAATAATCACGTTCTTTGTGTTGTACAATATCCACGGGTTTTCGTTTTCACGTTGCCATGTTTCTGATTGTTTTTATAGTATTCAATGTGGTCCATGTATAGTTCATAGCGGCACTGGCTGCGGTAGGTAGATCATCGTATGGTGGTATATGTCTCGGGATCGGAAAGGCTAAAGTTGTTACTCGTTTGCACATGAGCTTTATCAGAATGACACTGTGTGCTGTGCGTTTTTTGATCTGCTAAATGGCAATGTCAACAAGACAAATCTCACGCCATGTGGTTGACCGAGTGTCATGTCATGTGCTGCGCGGGATTTTACTTTAAATCCTTCCTGTTGTTTTCCATTGTGGACGCAGAGGGCAGTAGTGTGTTTTTGTATTTTCTGTTCTATCATTTTATTATATTTGCCGCCTACGTTCTATCATTTTATTATAGTTGCCTGCCTACTACTTTCAGTGCAGCATTGGCAAAATCTGTAGAGTTTTTTTCTATTAAGTGCTGAAGTGATTTTGTCATTAAAAACATGGGTCTAGTACTAATGGTATGACTCATGTTATATTTGAGTAGCTGGATGCATAGAAGAAGCATTGCAAAAGTACACTTTATGATTAGGTTTCAGCAGATTAGAACAATTTTAGTCATGCTCCTACATACAATGATTACTAGGTCTGTATACAACACAGCTGCTCTGGACTGCCTTGACACTGCCCGATTTTATATAGCTGCCAATTCGGGTATGATAGTTGCAGAGGGTTGCTCCAGTTTTTGAATCCAGCTGCCATGCTTGCTTTGAGTGTATGTGTAACAATCACAACTGCCAATACTAGAACATTGAGAATGTGTAATTAGGTCCCCAGCAAATAAAAATGCTTTCGCACAGCGTTTTCTAAAATCAGCTGCAAACTGGGTTTTTGTTTGTATTATTTTATATGGGATACTGTTGACTGTTGACTGTTGATGCTATTAGTTTTGTCCATGGCTTGCTGTGCGTGTCTGTGACACATGTTCTTGTCTTTTGTATACAGTAAAAGATGCGGGACTTGACTGCGCAGGTCACCAGCAGCCTATTGCCTTTTCCAGGAGTGACTATAGATGCTCTGGGGGAGGATGAGATCATCCTGGACTCGGTGTTACAGGGGAAGTTCACTGTCGGTAAGACTATATTAACAATCACTACAGTGGTCTGTATTTTCTGTACTGCCTATGTTAATTTGGGCCTCAGCTGCTATATATGTACAGATATGATTTAATCTATTGTTATTATTTTCATAAAAGCACTGATTTAAAATATCATTGCTTAGATACAAGAAGCCAGAAAAGATGAATACTTCCTGGTATAACACAGAAATAACGGTAGCAGCAGACGAAATGCCGACTATTGTCTTTGACACTCACACACCTGCCTTCTCCTCCCCCACGTACGTGCAGGCCGTAGTGGGGTGGCTTGGCTGGCCTGTGGCCCCCAGCTGGAGGTGGTCCACGCGGTGACAGGGGAGCGACTCTCTGCCTACTGCTTCAGTGGCGAAGGGGAACATCCGCCAAACATCCTGGCTGCCCGGGATTTCAGCTGGCTCAAAAGGTAAGGCACTCTTTTCAGAGTGGTCTGCTTTTCCGTTCAGCGAGCACTCTCCTTGCGCTGGGTCGGCAGTGCGGTCCCTTCCACCGTCTATTAGTTTGTAGCTAGTCATGTGATCTTATTGTCCTGTATCCTTTTGATGGCTGCTTTTGCAATGTTGCAGGAATACTCTGAAAAGACTTGATCCATTTCCCATTAAATTTTGGGCTGATTTTGATCTCTGTGTGGTGCGTAACCAGGTCAGGGTTGCTCGTGGGCCTGGAGGAAGTGGAGGGCAGTATGCTGTGTCTCTATGACCTCGGTCTTTCTCGGGTCGTCAAAGCCGTGGTCATCCCGGGCCGGGTAAGATGCTGTGCCATGTATTGAGTATATGGAATTTAATATATCATTTTTATTAAAAACATTTTTAATGGCTAACATTTGCACATACCGAATACAAGTAGCCTGTCAGTATTCTTTAGAATAGTTACTTTTTTAATTTATTGAAGGTGTGGAGTACCTAAAATGTGGATGATGACACCTAATAAACTTGGGCCTGTGGGCTTATGTTTGCGCTGCAGATTACATCCATTGAGCCGTTGGTGAGTTACGGTGGGGCTAGCACCTCCACACAGCACCTCCACCAGAGCCTGCGCTGGTTCTTTGGCATCGCCGCCGTGGTAACGGACCTGGGTCACGTGCTGCTGGTGGACCTCTGTCTGGACGACCTGTCCTGCAGCCAGAGTGAACTGGAGGCCTCGGGTGAGAAGTGTTCACTGCTCAATGTTTTGCACATTTTGTTTTTCAGTGGTCAACATGTGTGTGTGTGTGTGTGTGTCTTGGTTTGCCTCTTCTGTCATGCTTTGACATGTTTTTTTTCGTCATTTGGTCTCACAGTCCGAGCTAGACCCATACGATCAGCAACTCCACCCTTTTGCCTTCTTATGCCCCATTCACATTTGACAAGTTTGGGCCAAGCTTCTCCAATTACCTTGAATGACCACATCACATCAACACTTTCCACTGAACTGCCCGCTGTCTTCTCCTCGCCCAGATCTGGAGGTGGTGACCAAGTCTCCGGCAGAAATCCCCAGGCTGAGGGAGGCCAGCAGCAGGCAGGGCAGACACCTGTGTCTGCAGCTCAGTGGGCCCAGTGGGACCAAGGCCACAGCCCTGCAGTACATCTCCAGGACCAACCAGGTCGCGGTGGGCTTCTCTGACGGATACCTGCAGCTGTGGAACATGAAGACGCTCAAGAAGGAGTACGTTGATTCAGGATATTTGTTTTTTATGTTTACGGGAATTGTTCAGTGGGGTGTCCTTGAAATAATTTCATAAATTGTGAAAAAATACTGGTCATTTAAAAATCTAAATTGGTCGTTTCAACATGTTTTTCATAATTATGTTATTCAGGTTACTAGGTTATTAGGTTATATTACGTATGCCCTTTGCCATTTACTTCAGGAATGCAAGATTGTTGTTTTTTGTAATTTCTCTGTTCTGACTGAATGGCTATGCATGTTTTGGGTGTTTCCGTAGGTACCAGTCCCAGCTGGAAGCAGGAAAGGTGCCGGTCTATGCATTCACCTTCCAGGAACCAGAAAATGACCCGAGGAACTGCTGCTACCTCTGGGCCGTCCAGTCAGCTCAGGAACTGTACGCCTCACAGCATAGTGCTGATATGATCTGTAGCGGTGTGATCAGACAGTTGGGAGGGAACTGTACAGCTTCCTCTAGTTCAAAACCTTAACAAACACATTTTGTTTGGCAAGTCATTTAGTGGCTTGAAATCACAACATTACATCCAGTCTTTAGATATCCCGACAACGGAACTCTCTGGGAATGGATATGTAATCTTGTTCAAACACTCTAAATGGAAGTCAGATGGTCTGGAAATATTGTCTGCTTCTCCCTGACGTGTGTCTTCTTCCGTGCAGTGAGGGAGACGTAGTGAGCCTTCATCTGCTGCAGCTGGCATTCAGCGAACGGAAATGTATGGCTTCTGGCAAGATTCTCTACGAGGTACGTGGTGTCTTCAGCGGGACTTGGGATGTTTGTCTGCAACGCGGGTATACCACACTGGACCTTTTGTTAGGCGTGTTGGCAACCCCGGTAGCTCACTGGGTAGAGCGCGTGCCATCAAGTCTTAGTCCTTGACGGCGACTCGGGTTCGATTCCTGCCCCGCGGTCATTTGCTGCATGTCTTTGCCTCTCTCTAACATACTTTCCTGTCTAATCTCTACTGTGTCTATCCAAAAAGCATGAAACATACCCCCCCCCCCCCCCCCACCCCCCTCCAAAAAAAATAAACAACGGATTCACAGATCACAGGAGATCTCTCGTCGCCGGGTTGCTACCGCGGCCCCTTTTGTAAGACCCATTGTGCTGCGTGCCGTTCCCAGGGTCTGGAGTACTGCGAGGAGCGGTACAGCCAGGACGTGAGCGGGGCGGCGTTCCCTCTGAGGGCCCAGGCCACCAACACTCGTCTGCTGAGCTGCCAGACCATCGAGAAGTTCCGGCCTCACCCCGACCGGGACGACAGCATGAACGAAGGTGGGTACCCCGCGAGCGCACCTGCTGGACGGGGGAGGCGGGGGCAGGTCGGGGCCGCTCCCCGGCCACGCCCGTATTCCAGGTGACGAGGCGTTGGGTTCGAAGCTGCCAGACGAGGGTGCCGAAAGGGCTCCGGCGGCAGAACTCGCTCGCCGCCGTTTACATTTTTTGAAACGTCCCTGTATTAACACGTGATATTGACACGGGGGCGGCAGTAGCTCAGTGGGTAGGGCGGGCGGACAGAGCGGCTCGTCCACTAACCGTAGGGTCGGCGGTTCGATCCCCTTGATCCCCCCCCTCCAACTGTCTCCACAAATGTATTGATTGTAAGTCGCTTTGGACAAAAGCCGCTGCTAAATGCCCCCTGAATGTCCCATCTTTTTCTCTTTCACCCGTCTCATCTGCGTTTTCTGTCGCTGTGTTTCCCCCCCCCCCGTCAGCGGCGTCCCCGGACACGAGTGTCTCCGTCTTCAGCTGGCAGGTGAAGGCCTACGGTCAGGGCAAGCCCACCACCTGCATCGGGGTGTTTGACATCAACCGCTGGTACCACGCGCAGATGCCCGACTCCCTGAGGTACAGCGAGACCTCGGGTTACAACGGACGATGTCGCGTTGCTCATTTTATAATGACAAACTCTCCCACCCCGGTCTTGAACATGACCGGGGGGGGGGAAGCGCAGTTGTCATGGGTACCAAAACAATTAATTGATTATGAATCTGTAAATCTATCCCCACCTTGAATTGTTTTGGACCGATTTATTTTCAATGGAAAAGGTGTTATTTTCCGGGGGAAATTGCAAATTGTAACCTTGTTCTACGTGGACTAGGATTGCCATTCTTAATGGCTCTGTTTTGTGTGATGTATTTGTGTTTGCCAGAGCGGGGGAGTCTCTTCACAGCTGTCCTTACTTGGCTGTTTGGTCTCTTGACCCGGTGGTGGAGATGGTCTCCCCGCACCCCCTGCTGGACGTAGTTGTGCACGACCGCAGCCTCAGCAGAGGCTCGCCCTGCACCTGGCCCCCACCCGAGCAGTTCTTCAACCCCACCACATACAACTTTGGTAGGTTTAGGATGAGGGGAGATACTTAAAAGCCCTTCTGTTCTCTCTCTCTCTTCATTTTCATAACTTGAAATGCATCAAATCATCCATACATGCTGGCAGACAGAAATACTTTAATAATCCCAGAGGGCAATTGCTTAAACATTGCATTAAACAATTTTTCAGTAATTCTGTACTCCACACCACTGATCATATTGTGAAATGTTTTTACTTGTTACTTTAATAGAGTTAAGATCAGACCTAGCAATAACTGTGTCCTGATGTTGCAGATGCTACCTGTTTGCTTAACTCTGGAATCGTCCACTTAACCTGCTCCGGGCATCAGAAAGAAGTAAGTTGATCCTCTAAAAAGCCAGTGTGCAGTGTCTCGATTTTAGTATCAAAAGGTTTGTTGGCAAATTCTACCAACTCGCCTGGCAAATATCAGCCTTCCTCATCATTTGATTGTGCGTTATCGATCTTGCCGCCCCAGACCCTGAGCTTCTTGAAGAAAGCTGCTCCCTGCTCCAGCGACTTCATCTGCAGCAGCTACACTCGCTGCCTTATGTCTGGCCTGCTCTCCTCTCGGCAGGCAGACAGCCACCACGCCTCTCCCTCACAGGTACCACTTTATCCCCAAGGGTTGTTTTTTCAGGGTGTCGAATCAAACATGTCCTATATGGGAGCATGTCTCTACAGTGTAATTCATTGACTTTAAATCTACTCTCAGGAGGAACAGCTGGACGCCATCTTGTGCACAGCGGTGGAGACCAGCTCTCTGGGACTCATTACAGGCTGCATCAAACAGTGGACGGCAGAAGGTGAGATGAGACTTCTCATATCAGTAGGCCACTCTCAGAATTGTCAGCACTAAAACACTGATCTGGGTGAGTCATTCAATTCAGTTTTGTACTCCCCTCATCTATAAACCCACCTGTACATGTTTCAATCGGACTCTTGTCTGTCCCGTCCTGTAGAGCAACCAGGATCGGCCCTGAACCTGCGCTTCATCTTGGAGTGGGCCTGGAACAAGGTCATCCACACCAAGGAAGAGCTCGATGGCATCTGTACGTTCAGGATCAGGATTCACAGTACAGCGCAGCTTCTCCGTTTACATGTTCCTATGTGTTCATGTGTGTGTGTGTGTGTTTTCCCAGGTGCACCACTGTTTGACAGCTCATCCAACTTCACGGACCCCCAGACTCTGCAGCTGCTCCAGCACAGCCAGAGGCTTCTGGGGAACCTTAGCGCCATCTTCCACTGCCTGCTCAGCGAAGCCCAGGAGCTAACCCAGAGAGGTATACACATATATATATATACTACTTACCAGCACATGCACACAGTGGATTTTTTTTTTTAAATGGACTTGGCTAATGATGGTATTCATGGAAGCAATGCCTTTTCTGATCATTCTTACTCATTTCATGACTCAGTTCATCTGATGTGTGCATTCTGTTTTGTCAGAACATCTGAAAACACACACACAGACACGGTTTCAAATTACTACTGACTCGGAGTAGGATGGAGTAGTAGGAGTATTGCGTTTTACGGTCTGCTGTTGTGCTTTTGCGCTGTGTAGGGCTGGTGGGACTGATGAACAAGAACATGGTGTCCAGCCTGATCTCCCAGTACGCCCAGGTGGTCCTGTGGTTCTGCCGCACCGGGCTCCTCCCAGAGGGTTCCGGTACGTGCAAAAAATCCCGTTTCCCCCCGCGGACGAGTCCATTGCTTGTTCATAGTGTTGTTGTTGCACAGTGGCGATGGCGGTCTCTCTCGAGAGTTCAGCTCACTCCTCCACTGAATTGATTCTGCGTTTAGACGAGGATGCGCTGCAGATCTCCAGGCCCTTCTACACCCATGCAGTCATCAGCAGCTACTACACCATACGCAGGGAGGAGCTGACCAGGCTGGCCAAGTGAGTCTGTGTGTGCGTGAGAGAGAGATGTAGGTCTGGTCCTGAATGCAGGTGTATGCACTAGTGATCACAATGACTCTCAGTGTGTGTGTGTGTGTGTGTGTGTGTGTGTGTGTGTGTGTGTGTGTGTGTGTGTGTGTGTGTGTGTGTGTGTGTGTGTGTGTGTGTGTGTGTGTGTGTGTGTGTGTGTGTGTGTGTGTGTGTGTGTGTGTGTGTGTGTGTGTGTGTGTGCGCCACTCACGATTCACACAGAACAGAGACAAAGCATACAATGATGAAAGGCTGCTCGCTCAACTAGGACTTGTGTCTCTCATTCAGGAATGCTTTTTTTTTCTTCTCCGTGATGCAATATGAATATTGTAGATTCAAGATCCTTATCAATCAGGCCCGTCAAGGATGCAGATAAAAGTTCTTTGTGTGTCGTCGCTGTAGTCATGCCGAAATGTAAATTATCGCCGACCTCAACGATTTGGTTCAGCGGCTCTGCACTGCCGAGTGCGGTACCAAGGCCGTACGTGGGTGTAACGAGGCGTTCACGTGTCTGTTCAGGGGCAAGTGGTGTGCAGACTGCTTGATGATTGACGGCTTGGTGAGCCAATGCGGGGACCGTCTGGTCAACCTGTGGAAACGAGACGAAGGCGGAACAGGGCAGTACCCGCCTCCTACGTTACATGTAAGAGTCTCCTCTGTAAATCTCGAACCTATGTAGCTCCCCTTGTTAAATGACCCCCCGTTGACAATGCTGTGATTCTCTCCGACCGATAGGCGCTGCTGGACATTTATCTACTGGAGGATATGGACGAAGCTGCCAAACACGCGATTGTATCCTTTTTGAAAGAATCCAACTGTGTGCTGTTATGAATAGCCGTGCTGTTTTTCTTTCAAAGCAGTCTTAACATCACAGATCTTTATTTATTTATTTTTTTATTTTTTTTTTTTTACATTTCTCATGTTTAGCTCTGGTTATTTGAAAGAAAGCCAGTAATGTGTGATGTTAAACACGGCAAGTGTGATGTTAGATACGGCAAGTGTGATGTTAGGCACGCCAAGTGTGATGTTAGACACACCAAGTGTGATGTTAGACACGCCAAGTGTGATGTTAGACACACCAAGTGTGATGTTTGACATGCCAAGTGTGATGTTAAAACACGCTAAGTGTGATGTTAAATGCATGGTGTGTGTAATTTGCCTTGACATGGGGTGTGCAGGTGATCTACCTGTTGCTGGATGTAATGTACTCCTTCCCCAACAAAGGAGGAGCGTCTGTAGAGTCCTTCCCCACAGCCTTCGCCATCCCCATCGGACTGGTCAAACTGGTGCAGGGCCTCTGGCTGCTGGACCACCACGACCATCAGGTCAGCTCACATATTCATACGTATACACGCACGCACAAGCTAGTGTAATCCCCCCTGCCGTTACGTTTTCATATGAATCCAGTAACATTACAGCAGTAACGCACTAGTAATGATCCTTGTTACGGTGTGGATTTTGTGTTGGGTTTTTATTTTAAATCCTGTGTTCACACACACACACACACACGGCCGTATCTTGGAATTCCACTTAAGATCATGCTCCTACTGTATAAACTCAAGCAAAATTCAGCTGAAATCCAAAATGTGTCATGCGGTGCGACGACGAGTCTTTGGCGCGTGTGGCAACAACCGCCTGACGCTCTGGCCCTCACCTCGACAGAGATCGGTGGAGCTGCTCCTGCACCCGACTACCTCCCAGTGTCACTTCGCCTGGCAGCACCAGAGGGTCCTGCAGGCCCTGATGTGCCAGGGCCAGCACGCCGTGGCCCTCCGATACCTCCACGTCACCAAGCCCCCGCTCTCCTGCACGTCTCAGGCCAAACTCTGCCTCTCTGTGCTGCTACACAACCGGTAGGGGCCGCGTCGATGTCCTGACTCATCCCGGGGGTGTGATTGCATTCATACACTGTGGTTCCCACGAGGATGGCGACAGGTAGAGCTTTCAGCTGAGACTCGGTGAGGCAAACTCGCTGCGCCACTGTGCCGCCCTTCTCTATTGTAGTCCGACAGATATTTTTCTTCTCCTACAATTCATAATTAGCTAATGGGTTTTCCCAGGAGTCATTTATTCATTATCCTCATTAGTGTGTGAGCTTCATGGGCAGATGACCCAGGAAAAGCCTTCAGGGGACAGGACGGGGAAGAGAGGCTGGAAAGTGGGTTGAATAAAAGAAGGAATTGCCTTTTTAGCATGGGACATCCAGGGGTCATAATCTACGAGGTTCTAATCCATCTAATCTACAGGGTAGGGGCCACTAGCAGGTTCAGCCACCATGATGCAGAGCTGGTGCGACACCAACTCTACCCACCCAGCTCCACAGTATTGAGTGTGTCTGCGTTGCCTCCCTCCAGGTGCCTTGTGGAGGCGTGGTCCATGCTGAGGCAGCACTCCACACGCCTCAGCATGGACGAGCTGCTGGGCTTCCTGTACGAGAGCTGCCAGGAGCTGGGCCTCATCAAGGAGCTGCTCAAGCTGCCACTCAGCCTCACCGAACAGGTGGGTGGGGCAGAAGGATGGAGGGATGGGTGTTTTCATTAAGTATTTGTTCACGGTGTGGGGGAGTAAGGTTGAGAATTGGGTTGCAATTTTCTTCGAGAAAATGTGATCAGGTATTTCGGGACTTTCCCACAGGACACTTTAGACACTAAGTTCTATGTATGTTCAAAATTTTTTTTTATATACATTGTGTATATAGATGCTATTTTAGCAGTTATTTGCACAGTGTTATTTACAAGCGAGTGCAGTGCCCGTTCAAAAGGTGTGTGTTGCGAATGGGGTTGATGTCTTGGCCTCGGGTACTGCTGCTTGCAGCTTTTTTTTCGCGCACCGCTCATTCAAACAGCTTCACACTCCACCGCACTGCAAGTGTTGTAGAGAAAATGGACTCAGACTCCCTTTAGTCAGATATATATTTTCATTAGAGGGTTAATCATGAGGGGCAACTCAAGCAATGATCTAAGTATCCAATATCTGTTCCAATGTGTTGTTTTTGTTTGCTTTTTTTACAGGAGTCTTTAGAGAAGTTCCTGCAGGGTACCGGCGGTCTCCAGAACAGGGAGCTGTTGATGGTTCACTACCTGCAGCAGGCCAACTATATTCCTGCTCTGCAGCTCAACCAGAGCCTCAAAATGAACCTGGTGGTATGTGACAAACACGCGCCACCACACCTTGTGCTGCAATATACATACCGCAAGGGAAGCCACGGTCCTCTGTGGATTGTGGCTTGGTTTGTCTTTCTGCATGGCCAGGTTTTTATTCAAAACGTTTCAGGCAGAGGTTTATTGCATGTCTTAAGCTGTATTAACAACAAAACATTACTTCTAAATGTGTTTTAAAAAATAATGCTTGAGGAGAATGCACAGGCTAAGCAGCAGTTGCATACAAAACATTGAGACATTTTCTCACCGGGCAATTTTATTGTTACTTGCTTTACTTCTTCAATAATTGCGTCATAATTCAATCTTCCGTCTCTGTCCAGAATGAAAGGGACCCAAAGTTGAAGGAACGGTCGATCTCCAGGAACGCTATTTTGGACCAGTATGGTAAAGTTCTGCCCAGAGTCCAGAGGAGACTGGCCATGGAGAGAGCCAAGCCCTACCAGCACCCTGCGACCATCCACCGAGAAGGTAGCTAGCACCGCACGAGTCGGGCGGAGCAACGGGTTAATGTGGCATCATTAAACACCCCTGCGAGATGTGTGTCCATGCCAATTAAATAACCAAGCCTTACACGTCTAACCCCGTACACATGCCGCTCCTCCTTCTAAACATGCTTCACGCGTATTGTTGATATTTTGCGAATGCAAAATTGGGCGCGTAAACCCATCGTCTCGTTCCAGTGAACCGACCTCAGCCGCTGTCCACCATCGCCAAGCGCTCGGCCAACGACAAGGTGATGTCCAGGGCTGGCTTCATCAACAACGTCCTCACCAAGATCGAGGAGGTGTGGCTGGGCAAGGGAGCCAACGCCACCCCGGCCAGGAGGTGAGCTGAACATCAGCAGCAGCATCATTCTCCTCTCTGGTTTCACAGCCGGAGCTACTGAAAGTTCGCGTGGATGTAAATGGCGAATTGCTCAGGGGCATCCACTTGTTGATATTGAACCAGCAACCTTCCGGTTGCTAGACTACCTGCTCTACTCCCCTGAGTGAAATGAAACCACAAGAATCCTACCACTGTCTCTCGCCTTACAACCTTTTGGGAAACATTATTATTATTAATAATAATAATAATAATAATAATAATAATAATGGCCTTTTCTCAACCTATTTCCACCATCCAGCCCCAGGGCTTCTGAACCCCTGAGCCCCGAGTCCAAGCCCTACTCCAACACCCTGAGTGAGCCGTTCTTGGGAACGCCCATCGCCATGACCGCCAAAAGAAAGTCCAGGTACACGGAGGCACACAGAACTGTGGCTGCCCGGATTTTAACCGATGAGGTTCTACATTCATTAAAGGGGCAGTTCGGAATTTTGGGCATAGTTAGCCAGTGTGTTATTTATCATTGGAGACGTTTTCAACAAATTTCATTCATTCCTTCTAGTTGCAGAGTTCGCTGGTGCTAGGCTAGCCCAAGTCAACGGTTTCGGCTAGCCTGCCAGTAAAAACAGTCTTACCCACTCCACAGTACACCCGAGGCAAATTAATTATAATGGCAGACTATCGATGTAAATGTCTATATGTATGTGTATGTATATATGTATGTCCAAAATTCTGAACTACCCCTTTAAGCTATAGTGGGTGTTGGCACATCAACACGTGATACCCTGAGTTAGCACAATGTTTAAATCACTGCGGTAGAAGATCCTTGTCCTCCTGTGTAATCTGGTTTACTAACCATCTCCTCCTGTGTGGAGCACAGGCTGGTGGACTTGGTGGTCCATCCCTCGTGTCAGACCCCCCGGGTCCTGCTCACCCCCCCCAGAGCTCCTGGCTCTCAGGGGGTCCCACCAAGAACCATCTGCCGAGCCCCTGAACTCGGTCTGCTGCAAACACCACAAGTCGTCAAAGTGAGTCAATAGTTTTTTTTGCGTGGTCATGTTTTATATGACCTATGACCCCTTATGTTATTTTGACTTTGATCTATGTTGTTTCTTTGACTATTTCGAAAATCACTACACAAAAACGGTCTCATTATTACATCCCAACTGTTACTAGCTTCCCCCGTGTCCCTTCTTATGCGCTTTACAATTAACAATAAACCGTTAACGTAAACATCCTGTCCTTCCTCCACGCCGCCAGCGTGCGCGGGCCCTGGCG
>OMKI01052058.1:0-10966 GCA_900302315.1 Phycis blennoides
GTGAAGGGTCCGCCGAAGGGCCGGGCGGCGGCGGCGGCGGACATGGGCGAGGGCGCGTAGCCGGAGGACGCCAGGGGGCTGCCGAAGGTGGCGGGCGTGTAGGGGGGGATGCCGGGGGCGGGGGAGGAGGAGGAGGAGGAGGAGGGGAGCCCGGGAAGGGAGACGGGGGTCACGTGACCTGCAGAGACAAAACAACCGATAAGAGGGGAAGGCACACGCGGTCTCACGGCTTATACGAGGGGGAAACCAACTCGTTATGACTCTATAGTATAGAGTCATGTAGTCATATACATACACTCAATATACTCTATAGTATAGAGTCATATAGAGTCATATACATACACTCAATATACTCTATAGTATAGAGTCATATGAGTCATATACATACACTCAATATACTCTATAGTATAGAGTCATATAGAGTCATATACATACACTCAATATACTCTATAGTATAGTCATCTAGAGTCATATACATACACTCAATATACTCTATAGTATAGTCATATAGTCATATACATACACTCAATATACTCTATAGTACAGAGTCATATAGTCATATACATACACTCAATATACTCTATAGTATGGAGTCATATACATACACTCAATATACTCTATAGTATAGCATCAAATAGAGTCATATACATACACTCAATATACTCTATAGTATAGAGTCATATACATACACTCAATATACTCTATAGTATAGTCATATACATACACTCAATATACTCTATAGTACAGTCATATAGAGTCATATACATATACTCAATATACTCTATAGTATAGAGTCATATAGTGTCATATACATACACTCAATATACTCTACAGTATAGTCATATAGTCATATACATACACTCAATATACTCTATAGTATAGAGTCATATAGTCATATACATACACTCAATATACTCTATAGTATAGAGTCATATAGTCATATACATACACTCAATATACTCTATAGTATAGAGTCATATAGTGTCATATACATACACTCAATATACTCTACAGTATAGTCATATTGAGTGTATGTATAGAGTCTATACATTGTAGGCAATGGCAGATACTTTGGGATCAACTATTGTCAGATTGTTTGTAGCAACTGTCACACTTCCTTCATATTTCTACAACCACTTAAAATTGGAAGGAGTATAAAATCTAATTATTAAAAATACACAATCTAAAAGACCTGGGTAAGGGGATTCCCACCTCAAAATGTGTGATTGTACATTACAGGTTCAAGAAGAAGAAAAAGAAGGGCAGAGCCCCCGTTTATTCCACCCCCTTTGTATGACCGCCGAGCTGCCTTAGACTATTCCATCCTGTTCATCAACTACCTATTCTTAGACGAATGGGTTGCATTGGCAACCAAGTCACTTGCTTCTTAATAGCACAGTTGCAAAGCTTGCTTAGTAAGGAGCAACAACCTTGACAGGCAGCACCTGTTGGCCAAGTACCTGGCTGATTTACAGACAAGTCTCTCCACGCTTCATGCAGACAGTTATTCGAAGTTTGGTCAGGCAGGTTTTTCCATTCTGAACCTTGCATTTGCACCTAAGGTAGTGTAATCTATGTAATCTAGTGCAATCTCCTACTGGGGAAATGTTCCTACATTTACATTTACGGCATTTAGCAGACGCTTTTATCCAAAGCGACTTACAAAGAGTACATTTTTCAAGCATTTCAATTGCTAGGTTAACCATTGCTAGTATACAACATCTCGTGCCTTTAAGTGCCAAGTTACAAAGAGTGACTAAAGACTTACAACAAATAAGAGCATGAGGGTAGGGTTATGCAGGGTTATGCAGGGTTCCTATATGGAGAATCAAGAGACTGAGCCGTTGTTTCCATCCTGGGTCAAATTAGTTTCCACCTGCCTGGTTGGTATAAACAGCTCAAACAACACTACCCATGGCCCTACACTATTATTTGGGTGAAATTAGCCAACATCTGAAATGTAACGCATGACATATGATCACAGAGTGTTCTAAATATAGGAACGTAATTATCAAATTGTTTTCTATACTCATGGCGAATACATCCTCCAATGTACGTCTAGTATCCCACCCAAAAAGGTACTGGGTTTGAGCCCCAATGTCCAACCACTACCAGCTCGTTGAACCATCTGAATTCACTGCAAGTCACTCCAAGTCTCCTAAGTAGTCATTTCTATCTGAAACTAAGCAACCATGTCTACATTTCCCAACTCTCAACAATAAGCCAAAATCATCAATCTAAAAGAGTAGACCATGTTAGGTTATATAGAACAGAAGACTGAATTCACAGTCTTCTGTTCTATATAACCTAACAATGGATTCATTTCGAAACAATGGATGAAAGGTACAAGGCGAATCAGCATCCAAGGCAAATGTACGTATGTGTCTGTTGCAGGGTCAGAAACCGCTAACACTGGAATAGAATAGAATAGAGAGTGAATTGATCACCTACCGATAGTTAGTGGAGGGACATTGACAGGAGAAGCCATGCTCAGGGAGGGTATTGGGCTGGCAGGCGGCGTAGTCTCTATCCCACTCTCTTCCATCATTTTAGTCCCCTCCTTTGTCTTTAGAAACGAAACATCAAATGAGCATTATATGAGCCTTTTAAATACTTTTGAATGTAGAATGTAGTTTTTCAGTTTAAATGATTGAAGAAAGATTGTTTGACATGCCACTTTGCACAGGTCCGGCATGGTGTGGAGATCTGAACCTCTACACAAGTAGCTTGGGCGACGACTTACTACCGATTCTTATGTTTCAGAAAAAATAGCTTACCGTTGTTGCGTTAGGTCTTTTATTAACTAGTTGTATCTGCTCTTTCCATATATGCAGGGGGCCGTATAAAATACAATAATTTCAACTAGAAACGATAAGATAAAAACTTAGACGTAAGATACCGTGTTCTTAACTAGGATTAGCTTATGTGCACGCTACTCTTAACGTCGTATAACACTGCTTTGACAATGTCACAATTATGTTAACACACTACAGTTCAACCCACAATTCAGTAGCTGATGAAGATTGAGGATTGCTCAGTGTTAATATGTGAAAATACTGCACAATGATAACCAAGAAGCTCTCACCTGTTCGCTCAGAGAGCAACAACCGATGGGCGTGCTTTGATGACGTCGTATGTTGCCACGTCTGCCCCAGTGTCGTCATTATAGTGCTGCCAGTTGCTTCAACTATCGCCTAGCAACCGTCTGGCACTGCAATGAAAAAGCTATTCTTTTTTTTATACATTCCTGTAGTTCTACTCATTCTTTAATAATTGCATTTCTATCATTCCATGTGGCATAGCATTGTGGAGGACAGAAAATGAAAATACACTAAATAACTATTATTTTGTTTGTAAATATAGTAAATAAAAGAAAACCTTGCCTAGTCCTGTTGTAAATTAATAACATAAGTTGTATGTTCATGGGGGCATCAAGACAAAGGCCTCCAGTGTGTTTGATAGTCATCTGTGTTTTCAACTGTTCAACTGCTGCAAGGTGCTTTTCCCCTTCTGAATGAATGCCCTTTGATTGTTTTAACCTTTTCTACTGTCCTGGTGTCAGGGGGTTGCTTATTGCACCATTATGGGGAAAGGACAGCAAACAATCCAACATTTTATGGAGCGGCTGCTGGTGATGACAAGAGCCTGGACCAAAACCTGCACGGCCTTCTGGATGAGGAACGGTTCTGAACGTAAAGATATAGACGGAAAAACTAACACACAAATGAAAGGTTACCTTTGTGACATTATGTAATTTTATTCAAAAGTGTTGACACAAACACAAACATAATACAAAATAAGCAAAATGCATCAGAGATAAAAAGATGTGGTGGTAGTGGCTATATCATTACACATTTATCCTTATTGCTAGCAATGTTCCTTATCCACGGGTAGTCCCCCTGACGTTAGGAGAACAAGAAACCAACATGAAGATATTCACCATCATGTTCGATAGCAGAGCGAGTTCATTTTTCATACAAATACAATAACAAGTAGTGTTCAGCCCATGAATCCATGGATCAAACAATAATTACTCCAAGTATCAGAGTAAAACATCAGATACAAAACAAAAAGTCTTCAATTCCAATTGAATAGAGAGGCAAAGTGGTGTTATTACGCCTTGTTAGCATCGTCTTCATTTTATAAATATACAAACAGCTGACATCGACTATCTGAACAAAACAGTGATTCCCATTTCAGTTGGTTGAATACAGATGTCATTGGGAGATATTTACTATCAGGAATTTGAAATGTAAATTGGGATGGTATCTGGTGAAGTCACAGCCTGCATGCTCACTGCTTATTGGAGGTGCACTGCATCCGTTGTATAGCATGGGCACACTGTACAAGTGATGTACAACTATATATCCCCTAAATACTGCAGTATGTAGTGGGACAATATAGGGAATAAGTGAGCCAATTCAAACATAGCTGAGGCCTTCATCAGAAGGCTAATAGAGGTGAACACAGGTGTGGCTTATTACATTAATTACAGGCGCTGGTGTGTAGACCCATAATTAGCGCAATGAGCTACACCTGTGTTCACCTCTATTAGTCCTCGCTAGCCGTTCCGAAGAGTCTCGTCAGCCCTGGGAGCCCAGACACTCATAGCTGCTGGCGCGCAGTGAGGTTCTACAGGCTTTTTTTCCTCTTAAAACCAGAGAGAGCAGACAAACGAAATCTAAACGCAAACTGACTCAACCTCTCCCATGAACTTTACAAGGCAGATAAAGCTACAACGTTTGAGAACCTTCAGTCGTTCTGTAGGTTTCCCTGCTATTTACAACTGGTTCATAAACCATTCGTTTTTTGCGGAAACCGAACAGAAACACGTTCCAGTGGAGTAACAGAGAGTTTGAAAGCTGTGACTTTTAACACAGTAGGCGACTAGCATCGTACTCCCAACCTGAAAGACGGGGTGTGGCGCTCTAACTAATGCTGCAATATGTTTCCGCTTGCTGTAATTGTAGGCAACTATGAAAAGGCAGAGTAGTGCACATTTCATCTGTTGTAACGTATACACAACTGTCAATGTTAACAAGGCCATAGGCTTGCTTTTCACCACACAGAACAAGAACCACACACTTGTACATGTCATCAATTAACATAAGACACCGCGTGACGTTTACATTTTTTACATTAATGTCAAAATCCATTCCAATATTTGGAAATGCCTATGTACACTATTTACATGACCTTCATGTACACAAAATGGGGCTGTCTAATTATGGTACTTGCTGTTCTAGGAAATGTTCTTGAAAATGTTTTTAAAGACACAAAACACATAGAATTCATATAAAGTAATAATTTTAAAACTAAAACTTTTAAAAAGTGTATGCATGTAAAACATTTGGAGGAATTTTCAATTGTCATACATACTATTTTACACAATGCCAAAGTCCAGCTTAAGCATACATTTATCAGATATGTTGAAATGGCAGTGCAATCAAATTAGTGATTTTTTAAACCAGCATCAGCAAGCATACTTTAAATGTATTATATTTTAAATATTTGTCATTAAATGTATTACTGTCTTTAAAGCATTTTAAAATGAAAAATGCATGTGGTATTATTACCTTCATTTGTCAGGTATTCAAAACCTATTGATAACATCAAACAATTATAAAAAACAATAAAATCATTAATGGCAACTGTGACGACTTTACACTGATGCAAAGTGATTTGTACTCATATTTGGCATATTAATATTATTATTATTGTTTATAACAAAAATGCCTTCTTTACTATTTGCTGTACTGTGATGTGTGGTTTGCTTCAGTGCTATATTTGTACCTAGGTTAAGGGAGTAGAACGCACAAATAAAATACTATGGCTTGTTTAAAAACACAAAACATTACAGACCAAAATATTATTAAGTATGCCTTATCTAGTGTGTATACTAGACAGTAAGTGTATCCTAGATGGTAAGTAAACAGGCTACCATATGGGCCATAATGCAAGAAAAGATTGAATCAGGAAGGCACTCTTTTACTGCTGTGATATATTGTATGATAGTTTTAAATATGTGAAATGTGAAATAGTGAAATATATTGTGTTTATGCCTAACGATAACAAAGTGCTGAAAGTTAAATGGATTAACAATACAAATGACACATTTATGTTTAGTATCCACTGTCATCCCTCTCCTTTTTCTCCAGTTTTGAAAGATGGCAGATTTTGCACTATTAAAATTAAGTTATTCTTAAAATATATCTTGCAGGGCTACATTTGGTTAAAGGTGCAGTGTGTAGGATTCAGTGGTATCAAGCATACCCTCTCCCCTCTTAGCTCTCCCTTTCCAACAACGTAGGAGAAGCTACTGTTGCAGTTTGTCCACTCTGGGCTAATGTAGAAAAATGGCAGTGCAACATGGCAGACTGGAAGAGGACCCGCTCCTTATGTAGAAATAATGGGCTCATTCTAAGGTTATGAAAACACCACAGTTTTCATTAGATCATACACTAATTAAAACATACTGATGAATATTTTTTTCAATTTCTGCCAAGTCCGTTCTGCTAGATCCCACTACATTTTGCACACTGCAGCTTTAACTATATTACCAATCAAATACTGAAATAATTGTGTGTCCATTATAACTTATAAATAGCTCCAAAATGTGTGTATAAGCTGAATCTATCTTAATACTGCTAAAAACTGTTTTTATGTCTTGTGCATACCGACCGTTCTTCAATATTGTCTCTGAATTATATAAGATCAGCAGCCCACTCAAACCTAACTCATTCAACATTCATTTGATGCATTCGTTTCACACCAAACGTCCTAGTCGTACAGTCGTACACTCGTACACACACACACACACACACACACACACACACACACACACACACACACACACACACACACACCACTGCTGTGACGAAACAACAAGGTCAGCATAAAGGGTGTCGCCGCAGTGTGGACTCATCTGTCGAGGGCAGGCAACGGTACGACAACACGGACATTCTTTCTGTGACATCACATGCTGTCCTGCTCCTTCTGGGGCGGGTGGGGGCTGTCCACGTCTCTGGTGGGCAGGATGTCGTAGTGACACGGAATGTGGCTGTTTTTGGGCAAGTCGTACGGGTCCTGGCCAAACGCAACATGGCCGCCGCTGTTCTCCTGGGAGTACAGCGTGCTCACGCCGGGCTCTGCACACAGAGACAAGATAAGATATGAGACGGCGCTTTCTTCGCTTTCTTCACTCCCCGGAGGGGAATTCTGGGTTTCACAGGGCAAATGGTAGAAATGAAGAGATTTGAGAAAAGTCAACACAAGAATAGAAACAAGACAAAAATATGCAACATAACATAACATATGTCTGGTAATACATAATAAGGAGTAATATTCAGGTATTCTCTTGATCCTAAAAATAAATGTAAACTCCCCATAATGACAAATAGCTTCATGAGGACCAAACACCATGACCGCCAACCCGATAAATAACACCCCCAAATCGCTCCCAAAATGGCGGCGGCCGCTGCGACGCCACATCACGATAAACAGCCTCCACCGGGCGGCGCTATACGTGGAACGCGACGATTCGACCACTCACCGACTTCGTAGACGTTCCTGCCGGGGGGGCCGGAGTTGATTTCGGCGTACGGCGAGTCGCGCCTGGCCGGGGACTTCATCTCGACGTAGCCGCACTCGGTGGTCTTGGGGCTCAGCAGCGGGGGGTCCTTGATGGTGGCGTAGGGGTTCTCCGAGCTGTTGAGCGAGCTGGAGCTGGCGTGGTACGGCGCGTCTTTCGCCAGGTCTGAGCCGCGCCACACGGGGGATCAAACACAATGCAAATGGAAAATACTGTATGTTGTAAAGGGTAAAGGGGGGCATTTAGCAGACGCTTTTGTCCAAAGCGACTTACAATCAGTACATTTGTGGGTTTCGACATGTGGACAGTTGGAGGAGGAGGATCAAGGGGATTGAACCGCCGACCCTACGGTTAGTGGACAACCCGCTCTGTCCACCCGCTCTACACACTGAGCTACCGCCGCTCCAATACTTTAATACTATTGTTAGTATTAATATTATAATTATTCATAATAGTATTTATTCTTATTATTGATCTTCTTCTTATTTGTATTTTTTTATTATTATTAATAGTATCAATTATCTTTATCATTATTATGATCATTGTTAGTGATATCATTGTTACTATCTTATACCTCGTAAGGATTTCCCAACATATCTTCTGTCAATTCCATAGGCTCCTGTGACAAAAAAAAAAAAGAAAAAGGTACAACGTTCAATAAGAAGCTGAAAACGTCATCCCGTACCACTGGTAAAATGCGCTGAGTGGTAAAATGCGCTGAGTGGTAAAATGCGGTGAAGTGCAGCACTGCGTGTTGAGCGCGGCGCGCGGGAGCCTGCTCTTCCTCTCACCCAGCTCGTTGAAGCAGTCCCTCTGCTTCCAGTCGGCGGGCAGCGTGCCTGTGTGCTCCGCCAGGGGGGACCGTTTCCTGTGCGCCGCGCTCTTCAGGTTCACAAACAGCTGGCTGTTCTCCGCCTGAGACGCGCGGATCAAAGCGCAGCAATTCCGTCATCGCGCGCGTGACCACATCGCGCCAGTCGGACGGGTCCCCGCAGCGTTTCCGTAGCCCCCCGCCACCCGCCCGTCTATGTCGGCGGCCTACCTTTGCATAGGGAGGAGGTGGATGATGGCCGCCGTTGGAGGGGAAGGTGCACTGGGTCAGCGTGTGGTAGCTGGGGTTGGAGAAGTAGTTGCTGGGATGACCCTCGCGGGCGGTCGCGTGCTGGCCGTCTGAAACCACAACGAACAGTCCGCCATTTTGAACTGAAAACGAGCCGCGCTGTGCTCTGATGATTTGGATGATGATGAGACATGGGTCACGAAAGGGTACATGGCAGGGCTGTAGTCAAGACCACCTTTGTCGAGTCCAGGACAAGCCCAAGACCAGGACTAGTCAAGACCAAGTCAAGACCGAGTGCAAAGAGGTTCGAGTCCGAGTCAAGACCGAGTCCAGGACAGAAAAAACAAGTAGTAATTTATGATGGCAGAATTGGCGGACATGTTCGTTTGTCAGTGTGTGTGAATCAATGAAAATGAATAACAATAACGTTACGTTAGCAGGGCACGCAGATGCAGGGCGCGCGAAGATAAACAAGCGTGTGATTGGTTATCAAGTGGCCAGTGTTCTAAACATAATTAAGACACCTAGACTCGGTCGAGACCAAAAGCCATATTTGACAAGGCCAGTGGCAAGAGACCAAGACCAAGTCCAAGTCCAAATACCAGCGAGTCTGAGACAAGTCCGAGACCATAGAAAAAATGTCTTGAGTACTACAGCCCTGGAACATGCATACATACAGGCGAGGGGCGTAGTGATAGCAAACCCACCGGCGACGGCGTAATCAGCGGAGATGGGCGTGGCCGGGGTGTAGGAGACGGCCGGCATGCTGGACTCCTTGCCCTTCATCTTCTTTCTGTAGATGATGAAGAGGAGCAGCAGGAAGATCACCAGCAACACCAGGACGATGATACCGGCGATGGCACCGATCTGGTACGTGTCTACGGGCATGGCTGTACTGGTCAGGCTGTTCAGGTTTCCCACGACGACCAGGCCGGCTGGAGGAGAGAGAGCAAGAGAGGGTGAGACAGATGAACTGGTGAAAGGAAGCTTCACAAAAAATTGTTAAAAGAAGATATCATCCTTTAACAAGGGAAAGCCTCCGAGTCATGGAGTAACCGGCGGGCATGTTATACGTTACAGAACATCGAAGAAAACAATAAAGCCAATTGTGTAGCATTTGGCCGCTGTGGATGCATCGCTAAGGCCCAGTCGGGTAATATCGCCGTGGCAACGTCACGGGCAAAACCCACCTTGGTCACACCTGGCACCCCTCCAACCAGGGTTGCAGTAGCACGTTCCGGTCATGTGATCGCAGGTGGAGTTATGAAGGCAGTCGCACACCTGGCGACAGCCATAGCCGTAGGAGCCCTGAGGGCATTCTGAAAACAGGAGGCACGCCGATAGTTTTACCGTAAGTCACGTAAAAGACGACCTTCCTCAAGATCATGCTTTTGTTTCCGTCAGAACAACAGAATTGTACTTCATATTTAGGGCATGCTACTGATGTGAGCCGAGCGCTTCGGTGCTGCGTTATTGTCAGGGGGATGAGCGGAGCACTGACTTTGTTCACAGTGGTGTCCCATGAAGCCTGTGCGACAGGTGCACTGTCCCGAGATGTGGTCGCAATCTGCTCCGTTCTTACAAAGGCAGACCTGAGAACAGTCCTTGCCGTAGAAACCCAATGGACAGCCTAATGGAAAAATGATACAGGACACAGCGTTGTATTACAATGTCAATAATGAAGACTATTGTGTGTGTGTGTGCATGTGCATGTGTATGCAAGTGTGTGTGTGTATGTGTGGGTGTGCGTGTGCGTGTGTATGCAAGTGTGTGTGTGTATGTGTGCGTGTGCATGCGTGTGTGTGTGTGAATGTGTGCGTGTGCATGTGCATGCGTGTGTGCGTGTGCGTGTGCGTGTGTGTGTGCGTGTGTGTGTGACTCACGCTGTGTGCAGTACAGGCCTGTCCAGCCTGGAGTACACTTGCATTCCCCGTCGTATGCGCTGCAGTAGGCACCGTTGTGACAGTTGCATGTGTGGATGCAGTTGGGCCCCCATTGGCCTGGTGGACAAGCTGGGACACACACACACACACGCACGCACGCACACACGCACACACACACAGACACACACACGCACACACACGCACACACACAGGAAGGTGTTGAGAAAGATATCTCTCAATTTCTACAAGTTTCAGTTAAAGCCTTGACAGTGGTTTAATAGGTCCACAGAGACACACACACACACACACACACACACACACACACACACACACACACACACACACACACACACACACACACACACACACACACACTCTCTCTCTCTCTCTCTCTCTCTCTCTCTCTCTCTCTCTCTCTCTCTACTACTCTCG
>OMKI01052192.1:0-25852 GCA_900302315.1 Phycis blennoides
TGTCCCCTCTGGTGTGGCAGGAGACATGTTGGTGGAATTTGGGGAGGACTTTCTTCAAGTTGGTGTGGTTGAAGTCACCAGCAACAATAAAAGCAGCCTCAGGGTGTTTGGTCTGTTGTTTGCTAATGGCCGCATAGAGTTCTTTCATAGCCAGCTTAGCATTAGCATCCGGGGGGATATACACTGCAGTCAGTATGATGGAAGTGAGTTCTCTGGGGAGATAATAAGGTCTGCATTTGACCATTAAAAACTCCCCATTAGGTGAGCAGTGTCTCTCGGTAGTAGCAGAGTCCGTGCACCAAGCTTTGTTGATATAAATGCACAAACCTCCACCTCTGGTCTTGCCGGAGTCGTCTGCTGTCCTGTCGGCTCGGTGTGTGTGACGTCCTGCTAACTCAATAGCATTGTCCGGGCAGCTGTTGTTTAGCCATGTTTCGGTGAAAATCATGACATTTGAGTCCATAATCCGTCTGTTGTTGGTGATGGAAAGCCGTATTTCATCCATTTTGTTTGCCAGAGAACGGACATTGGCGAGGAAAATGCTGGGTAGAGGAAGCCGGTGTGGTGTTAGCTTTAGCTTAGCTCGTAGCCCTCCGCGCCTACCCCGCCTATGTTTACGTTCTCGGCTCCGTCTGCGTGCACTTCCGCCCGGCCGGGAAGAGTGAGCATCCTCCGGTGTTCTGGAGATCTCTGGGATGAGTCGGAGATCGGTGATAAAACTGTCGGAGTTTTGGGTACAGATGTCCAGAAGCTCATATCTGCTGTAGGACAGTAGCGCAGAGCCATTGTGGATGAATAATCCAGTCAGAAATGGATGTATAGCCGCTAAATAGCAGATTCTGGAGAGACGCTGAGCGTCGCGTTGTTCACGTGCCGCTGCCATGAAGCCCGTGCTCTGGCTTTCACCATTGCTCATTTCTTTTTCCAGCTCTTTGCACACGATTGGTCTACAACAAGCTACCCAAACACAATTCATCAGAAGAGTTCATGCTTGTGTAACAGTTCTTCTTGTTACACAAACAACATTGTGTAATACCAGTTTATCCAAATTCTAACAAAAGAAAAAATTCTGCCAAACTTGCATTTCCCACCTTCAAGTAGTGCGGGGCGGCAGTAGCTCAGTGGGTAGAGCGGGTGGACCAAGCAGGTCGTCCACTAACCGTAGAGTCGGCGGTTTGATCCCCCTTCCTCCAACTGTCCACATGTCAAACCCCACAAATGTACTGATTGTAAGTCGCTTTGGGTAAAAGCGTCTGCTAAATGCCCCTTTACCCTTTTTATACAATTATAATTTGGGGGGATTTTATGGAACGATGACTCACACTCCAATGCCCACTAGTTTTATTTGAAGTACATATTACTAATCAAGGTTTCTCTTTAAAGGTTGGTACTCGTATGCTTTACCGATCAAGATGAATCCAGTCAGTGTATGACTTAAAAGAAACATGAGGTAAAGGTTAGAATTCTTTTTATTGTTAAAAACCATATGTCACTTCCAGTTATTTCATGTTGTGCTTAATTGTGCTTAATTATTGCATATCTATAATTATGTTTTCTCATTTTTGTAGGATCAACAGAGAGTAAACCCCATATTTGAAGTCTTCAAAACAATGGCTCATGGTTGGGATTTATTCATTCCCAACCTTCAACCTCCACCCTCAAATCCAAGGCCTTTAGAAGTGTCATCTGGACCAGAAGATAATCCATCTCAACCTGCAGAGACCTTCAATGCACATCATGACTTGTCCAACATGGAGATTTCTCAAGAGGCTGTTTCAACCAACTCTGACTTTGGCTCAAACCTTTACCGAACCTCTGCCCCTACTTCAGACTGTCAATTTGTGCACTACAGTGACATACCATGGCAAGCTGATGAAGATCAGTCAGTCAAAGATGGGTCATCAAAATGTGAAAATGGGGATTTCTTAAATTTGACAGCAGATGGATTAACCCCACCATGCCATTTTCCCTCCTCTTTTGCAGCAGATTTGCCAAATATTACGGAAGACTGTGACACTATGGCGCCATCCTTACTTGAGGACTACTCTGATGTCAGTAGTTGCTCAGATACAAATGTAAATGAGACGGAAATCAGACCTTCTTGTAAGTACATGAAAAGCTTTGATTCGAAAACGTCAAGTCATGACAATTTAAATATGACAAAACACAGTCCCTCAGAATGGCCATTCACTCCGAACGGCAATATGTCAATTTCCGCTGATTTTCCAACCTCTGAAATGTCAGAAACACCTTTAATCTTGCCAGTACCATCAGATGTACATGACCATGATAAAGCAAGAGAAACACCAGATTGTGCAGAACAAAAGATGGAAGAAAATACTTCAAAAAGTTGTGTGCATTCAACATCATCAACTTCTTCAAAAACTTTGGAAACGGAGAATGATCAAGAGGATAATGCAGGTACAGAGCAGAAACTGAAATTTGATAAGGAGGAAAAGATAGTTCCTATACAAGCAAAAGAGCTGAACATCACTGTTGGAAGTCACAAAGACATGGCAGAGGATTTAACAGACAGATATTCAGATGAGCTTACGTGTCCTAAAGTGGACAAACGCCAAGAAAAGACTTCACTTGTTTATAATCACTTAACTTCATTTCATAGTTTTGGGAAGGATTTGGATGTTAAAATCCAGGAAACTGCTACATCAGATATTGTTCAAGATAACATGGAAGTATGTGATGGTAAGGAAACCATTGACCCAAATAAAATTTCTTCACCTGGCCGGGATGAACATAGAATGGATGCCACAAGTGACATTTTGTCATCGGCTACTGAATGTGCAGGTTTATTAGATGGCAAAGTTTCACATTCTCAAGATGCTGTTCACAGACTGGACAACATCGGGACATTGGAGGCAGTCAAGATTACCAATGGTCTGAAAAGAACAATTGAAGGTATATCACAGTTTCCTGCACGGCCATCTGCTGAAAGTTGCAATCGGGACATCATTTGCAGGAATCATGGTGAGGACAGTAAGTGTGACTCCATGGACGCTTGTTTCCACAAACCGCTCTCTGACTCTATGAGGGTTTCAGAGCAACTTCCAGAAAATGAATCAACGGAGCCATTGCCCCAGCCAAAGTTATGCTCTATTGTGGATGAGGAAAAAACACTGCAGACCATCGTTACGGCCACAGAACGGGATGAAGAGGACGCCTCTGAAACTATGGAAGAATACTTCCAGGAGACAAGCGCATCCTTTGAACACCCTGATCTTGGCATGTATTATGGGGAAACCCTATCAAGAGCAAATTCCCCCTGTGTAGACAATGAAACACCTCAATCCGATCAAGAAAGTCCTCTGGCTAGTTTGGAAAATTCCAACTTAACCCATTTAGAAGTACAGGTACCTGAACTCAAACACTCTTTACAATTGCAGAAAAAGCTGCAGCCCATTATTATTCTGAAAACCCTGGAACCAGTTAATGGCACAAAGGAATATCGATGCACAGAATGCCAATACTCTTCACAAAATGTTGATACAATAATTAAACACCACCACAGCCATTCACAGCATGAATTCCGATTTTGCCCAACCTGCAATATCTATTTGCTAAATGATGATCCACAAAGCAAACATGTTTGTGACGTTACCGGCTATGTCCGTCCAGAGAAGGTACTTTCAACGGCCCAGAATAAAAAACGTTACAAGTGCAACTCGTGCAGTCATGTATCATATAGGTTTTACCAGCATGTGCAGCACATGAGGACTCACACAGGAAGAACGCCGTTTCAGTGTAACGGATGTGATCAGTACTTCTCACAGAGTAGCTGCTTGTACAGACACAAGCGCATCACTGGGCGCTGTCGAGGCTCAGTGTATCGGTCAGCTGCACATTTGAACATCAACAAAACAAAAACAACCAAACCAAAACGAGCCACGGAGAAAGTTGGGGAGAATCTACCCGACTGCTATGTGAAGCTTGTGGACATCTCAAAGACAAATGTCTGTCCATTTTGTTGGAAAACCTTTATGAGTTCCACGATGAAGAACAAGCACGTATGTAGAGTACACAAGGTGAAGGGCATCCTGAAGGGCACCGAAACGACTGGGACTGATGAATACGGCAAATATAAATGCCCACTCTGTTGTCGCGTTTTCAAGTACTCTTACAACAGAGTTCGACACTTGCGGGGCTGCATCAAAGAACAAACCCTTACGGGCGACTGGAGAATCGGTAGCAAACACCAGTGCCCCCTGTGCCACGCCAGCTTCACGTTTGCAAATAATAGAACCCGACATATACAAAACAGTTGCCTGCGAAACTATCTCCGACAACTGGTGAAAATGGATATCGACACAGGTTTTGAAAATAAGGAAGTACCTTCAACCACAGCAGACCCCGAGGACAGACGAGGCCTCAAATGTAGTCTTTGTCCAGCAAGGTTTCTCCATGCATCTGGGAAATACAAACATATGAAGAAACATGAGATGTACAAACTGACGGGAAAGATTGTCAGATACAGAGCTTTCCCCATCTCGAGAGACAAGCAAGAAAATCCCAGCAGTAAAACTGTAAAGTGTACAGATATCTCAACTTCAAACAATGCTAATCACAGCTATGACTTTTCATGCTCTTTCTGTGGAAAAGGATTCAGCAAATCACAGTCACTAAAGAAGCATGAAAGAAATCACAAAGGTGACCGACCGTTCCTCTGTTTGGAGTGCGGAAAAACATTTAGCAGACGCAATCATCTGATTAGTCACAAGACAATTCATCAAAGAAGGATACAATGTACAGTTTGCAAAAAGATTCTTCCAACTATTGGGGAGCTGATTCAACACAGAAAGACTCACCTTAAAAGGGGGAAACTAAAGTGCCCTTACTGTTCCCTGCAGTTTGATTATCCTGTGTATTTACTGAGACATCTTGGCACTCATAAACAGGAATCAAAAAATGTACTTTATAATGGAGAGATACCACAAGTACAACCAGAGTTATTGCATTCTTTGCAAAAGCCGGAAGTGTCACAGTGTTCTTTGTGCAAAGATGTTTTTGAGGATCCCCAATCTTTAAGGAAACACTGTCTAAAACATATAAGGCGATCCTCATTCCAGTGTCCTTTTTGCCAACGTCACTTCAATTCTCGGCGCTGTTTGGTTCGCCATATCGAAAGGCATTCTGGAGACAAAGCTTTTCCGTGCAGTGATTGTGGAAAAAGATTCCACCGCATTGTTAACCTTGATCTGCATAAGAAAACATGTTCTGCCTGTAAGATTGAAGGAAACCAGCTGGATGTAAAAAAAAAATTACTCTATTGTTCCTACTGTCAACGGACATTTACTCGAACAAACCGTTTAACGAAACATCATTATGGCCATAAATCAAATTCATTGTTGAGCTGTTCTAAATGCCCCCAGTTTTATGGACGTACAAAACTTAAACAACATGAAAAGAATTGCCATGGAACCACTGCCATTGATCAACTTGGCAAACTGGAGAAAAAGGTTGAAATAAATGGGACTAGTAGAACCAAAACAAAGAGACTTCCATATAACTGCCCCCACTGCCCCCAAATATTCCAGTACAGATCATATCTCTTAAGACATCTGATTTCACACACAAAGAAATCCTTTGCTTGTGACCACTGTGGCCGTCAATATGGCAACAAGTCTATGTGTATCAAGCATGAAGCATTATGTGGTGGTTTTGTTAGAGAGGATTCCAAGCTCCACAGCCATAACCAACCAAGATTATTAAGGACAACTAGTCTCCAAGAAGGAAGAGAGAAAAGGACAGAATCTGAAGCTGAGTACAAGTGCAAGTTCTGTACAAAGACGTTTTTGAAAGCCAGATATCTGAGACATCACATTTTGACACATACTGAAGTCAAGCCCTACCGCTGTAAAGCTTGTGACAGTTGTTTCTCACGGTATGACCATCTGAAACTCCACCAGACCCGCTGTAAAGGCAAAAGACAGCGATTAGAAGTTTGTTTACCCAAAATAAGTTTGGATGCAGTTGGAAAGGGTTGGCAAAAGCAGGGTCACAGTCTGGCTATTGCTGAGGAGCAGACATTTGAATGCAATCTCTGCTTGAAAATCTTCTCTTCCAAATCTAATTTGGCCCGACATGTGTCAATGCTCCACAACAAAAGCGTGTTCTCTAGCCAACGGCGTCAAAACATTGCGCTATCCACAGGAATTGACAGGCATGATGGTATAACGGCTCAAGTTCTCGCGCAAAGTCCTATCAAACAGCAAAGAAACGCCTGTAATTATTGTCCCAGGTCCTTCAAATCAAGTTGGCAGTTACGAGTGCATACCCGACTGCATACAGGGGAGAAGCCTTTTCCCTGCAACATGTGTGGAGAGAGATTCATCAGGAGGGATTATTTACTGCGTCATTCATCCAAGTGCCACCCCACAAAGGGTGGAAATGATTTACTTACTGTGAATCAATGTAAAGAGTTTTTACCCAAGGAGTCTCGCAAAATCCAACAAATAGCTTGTTCCGACGCAAGTGTATCTGGTGACCTCCAGAAATCTTCTGAAGGCCCATCAAATGGCTTTACTTGTGCTTACTGTAATTCCACTTTCTTAATATTTTCTCAGCTCCAACAACATTTCCTAAACGCACACAAGCAAGACACCGTAAGGTCACCAGTTCCCACTACATCACTACAACAGCATTTGTCAAACATTGTGAGTATCAAAGAGGAGCCTTTGGATGCCGCAAATGATGACGGACAAATAAATGGCGATGGCAACATATTGTTTGATTGCGATACTCATGTGGATGATGCCGAAGATAAACCTTTTCAGTGTTCATTCTGCGACATGCGCTTTAAAAATAAGTCTGGACTCGGTGGCCACCGTCGCACACATTTAAAGTCCGCTCCATATTCCTGTCTTCATTGCATGAAAGGCTTCTGGAATAAAAATCACCAACGCAACCATTTAAGGAAATGTAAAAGACTTGACATGCTTCCCAAGAAGAATGTTGATCTCAAATCATCGGTTGCAATTAGACCAGAGATTGATTCAGTTCTAGTTTTCAAAGAAGGCTCCAAAGTTCCTCACAGGGGCACAGGCGTTTTACAGACCGAGTTTTCCTGCAAAGATTACCGAGAAGACTCTCCACAAGAAGACCAAGTGCAAACCTCTTCTGTAGAAAAGAAAGCCGTACACTACCAATGTTCAGAATGTGACCAGAGTTTCACAGATGGTTTGATGCTCATTAGTCATCTCGAAGAACATGGAAGAGATGAACAAGAGAAAAACCGCAATACGTGTCCAGAGTGTGGAAAGCTATGCAGTAACAGAGTAAATCTTGATAGACATATGAAGTCGCATGGCATTGATAAGACTTATCCTTGCTTGGAGTGTTCCAAAAGATTCTCCACTTTAAGAATGCTCATTGCACACAAAAAACATCACAAAAAACCAACAAGCCCATTTGTTTGCAAAATTTGTGCACAAAGATTTTGGACAAATAAATCTCTGCTAGGCCATTTCAGTGAAAACCATCCAAATGAACTCCACTTCTGCAAACTCTGTAGCAAACGTTACACTTTAAAAAAGTCCCTTATGCGACACTACAATGCGAGACATCACATTTCACCGCTGAATAAATATATTGATTGCTCTGAAAATGAAGAAAGTATTGACCATGGAAGCATTGAGGTCAGTGCTTCAGGTGCAAAGACACACAGCAAAACTGATGAAGACTGTGAGAGTAGTGACTCAGATGCTGCCCCCTACTTCCCTTGTCATGTCTGTGGCAAGACATTCCTTACATCCGAAAACCTTGAGGATCACCAGCGATGTCACCTTGGTGAAAAACCACATGAATGTGAAGAATGTGGCAAATGTTTCTTCCAGGCATCACAACTGCTACAGCATCAGCGAACGCATAAGTCTGAATTTCAGTGTCAAACCTGCCATAGAGGCTTTGTGTCTCTTTTTGCGTTGCGCAAACACAAGCACACTCATGGAAAGAGTCGACCATACCGCTGCTCAAAATGTGACCTCAGTTTCACAGGACACTCCCAGTTGGCAGAACACATGGCAATGCACCGTGAAGATAACTTCCCATGTGACATATGCAATCGCACGTTTTCCTGCAAGAGCAGTCGTGTAGAGCATAGGAAAAGCCACTCTGTAGCGGCTGGTGATCTTCCACCTTTGATTTTTGAAGAAGAGATGGATGATCTGACGTTAGCACCATCCACAAGTAAACAGAACTACAGCTGCGAGGTTTGCCAGCAGTGCTTGAAAGACCCACAGGAACTTTCAGAGCATGGTTGCCTGGCAGCCAAAGAACGGCCATTCTCATGTTCAGTTTGTGATCAGCACTTCCTCCATGAGTCTCACCTCAAGAAACACAAGGAGATCAATCATGAGCCACAGTGCTATGAATATCTCTGCAATCAATGTCACGTCCCCTTTTCTTCTGAGAAGTCATATCTCTGCCATGCATGTAAACATGATGCTGTGGAAAACAGTCAAGTGCCCAAAACGGTCATAGAGTCTCAAGTTTGCAATAAAAAAAATGCTGACTCAGTTGTGGGACAAAATACCCTCCCAATTAATTCTCTGACGTATGAATGTAAAATTTGCAAATTGACATTTACCACAAAGAGTCAAATGAAGAAGCATGAGCAGGGTCACAACACTGCAGACACACAGTTTGAATGTACAGGATGTGGCCAGAGCTTCTTAGGAAGCGAGGTTTTTAGACAGCACCACTGTTCACATTCATTGATAAAGAGTGATTATCCAAGTACGCCAGCCAAGACATCTCTTGTGAGATGTCCGGAACTCGGGAAGGAGGAAGAAGTTGACGTCACTGGAGAGGATGTGTTTAACTGCTTCACTTGCTCAGAGCAATTTTCCACCAAAAGCTGCCTGTTGGAGCATCAGAATGAATGTCACGCGAAAGTAGTAAAATGTGACATTTGTGGAAAAACCTTCGAACAAAGAAAAGATCTAATTCAACATAAACAAATACATCTTTCAGAGGGGGAGGCCAGAGCCACCGTTAAGAAAAAAAAGCAAGTTAGTTGTTTTCAATGTCCCACTATGTTTGACACAGTGCAGGAGATGGCTGCTCACATGAAAACACACTGTGAGCAAGATTACGTCCCTTTCCGTTGTGACATGTGCTACAGATCATTCAGCCAGTTGTCTCTTCTGAAGCAGCACCATGAAAGTCATGTTGGCCAGGTGGTGTATGAATGCACAGAATGTGACAAGGCTTTTGCTTTTCTTCACCTCTTGGAGGAACATCAGTTGACTCATGCTGGACCCTCTAAGTAATGTAGACTCTTGTTTTTGACTTGTTTTTGTTTGTTTTTTTACATTGTAAATTTCTGTAATTATCTGAACTATGTGCTTCATTTTAGCTGCTCTGTACTTAAATTTCCTTCTTTACTGTGTTACTGATATTTGTCATATAAATGTTCCTTTGCTTTGAAGTTCTTGTTTTTTGTTCTCTTATCAGATGTTATTCCAAATGTTAAAGCAAGGTTTACCATGTATATTCTTACCAGCTCTCAGACAAAACATACATTTATCAAATATACTGCAATGAGTACTAGTGGTGTAATGTTTTCATGTTTTGGAGAATGGACTGGGTCACATCTTGAATATATATCTAGTTTGATGAACGTAAAAAAAAAAGTGAAATATTTTTTTGACTGATATGTAAAATAAGCATTACTGAATATGTTTTGTAAATAGATTGTTTTCCATTGTTACATGACATGCGCAGGTGATAAAGTTCTGCAACATAAGGATGCCTTTCCTTTGTCTTATGAACGTTTTAATGTTATTGCAGTTTGTAATTTTGCTGAGTGCACATTTCAGTCTGTACAGATAAAATGTTTGGTATGATTCCTGATATTATTTTCGTCAAGTTTGTTTTCTTACAAATTAAAGATGAAATCCTTTTGGATTCATACAAAAAAGACGTTATATTGTGCGTTAAAAATATTTTTCTACATCAGAAGTCAGAATAATTACTTAATGTTCCCTAAGTACTATTTTTATACAGGAGAACCGAGTTCTGTAGCAAATACAAGCGCTTTTATGTGGGGGTATTGGGCGTCTCCGAGTTCATATAGAGTCTGCTTTATGGCTTTTTAGCCTTCTTTGAAAAAAATGCTTATCAACCGAATCGTCTAACTCGATTTTGGCGTTGAGCGCATCTATCTACTCTGTTTAGAATGTATATCGACATTTGTAAACGGAACTATACATTCGGGTCTGCGTTGCGGCCCGACTCCCATCGACCCCCATACTCAGGCTCTGCTGCTCGGGCGGCTTACCCGGAAGTAATGCACAGTCGCTGTGTTTGCCACTGGCACATCCGGTGCGAGCTCCGTGGCTCCAGCTCAAGCAGGGTTGGCACACACTGGACCTATCTGCTGGAGACGACCGCGTCTTATTTAGCGGCCAGTGGTTTCTGAAGGATTTTGGGGACACGAGCTCTACCGACAGAGCTTATCTTATCTTGGTTTAGCGCCGAAGCGTCGCGTCGTCCTGCCGATCGGAGGGTCTCCGGGGGTCTCAGGTATGTTCTGATGTTATAGGGGGAACTTTTCAACCCCAGCAGATCCATTCCGCGGCCTAATGTAAGAACCTGCCCCCCATATCCTAACATGCACATGATGTTTCGTGTGCTGATGAATATTCACGCGCTGAAGATTAATATGTGAATTTGGCGTTGTTCGCCCTTTGTTGTCTTTGTTGGGTTGAATCTGTTCGCGGATGTGGGCGATCAAATGATGGACCTTCTTGATCCCGGGTGGAAAATGGCGAGACTGCACCTGACACTAACACGGCAAGGTGGAGATGATCAAGGCTGGGTGATAAAGGTGTTGCAGTATCTGTCTGGTCAGGAGCATGTGGAGAAACAAGCGAACAAAGGGCCAGGTGGGGTGGCTGGCCTGTAGAGTCGGAGGAAATGTTGCTCATCCAAGGTGGAAGATGTGTGGTTTTCGCAGGTGTCGTTATTCCAGCGTGTGGTCGTCAGTGTTCCAACGGGGCAGACACGTTCGGAACACATCTGGATTGATAATTGTGGACTCGCATGGTAAACAACGTGTAGACGTGAAACCAGGATATGACCAGATTTGATTGGATTTTCAATTATACGTTTTCGATTATTTACGATGTGAAAACATTTCTGCCTTGCGGAACATGTTGTCTTCTTAACGTTACCGATGCTTCAAGGTATCGGCGAGCTTAACACGGCAGCCTGTCAAAACGCTAATGATGACAAAGTATGTCTGTCGGTCTGTATTTCTGTATATTGTGATTCTTATATTGTTGTCTCATTGTCTGTGTTTTACAGATGTAGACCGGCTGTGGACAAAGGCCAGGATAGTTGGATCTCTTTTCTACAATGCTTGGGCTACAGGGTAACTCTTCGTCTTCCAAGGTGTATCGTTGTATGGCATGTTCAGCCAGCTTCACGGGACTCTCTACTCTGCTGGTCCATCAAGCAACACACGCCAATGCGGTGGCCAAGGTGGCTTCCGCAGAAGCCCCAGAGAAGGCCCAGCATGAGGAAGCAGCACATGGAAGCAGTTCTCTGCCGGAGCAGCCTACACCGCCCCCACCGCTGCCTGGATGCCCTTCGTTCTATATTTGTGAGTGTGGAGAAGAGTTTCGGGACTTCAATCTCATGCTGATGCATAAGCGTTCGCACATACCTACCCAACAGCTGCTGCAACCTTTGAATAGCAATATATTCCACTCCATGAAAGAAGAATGTGCCCAGGACACTTCTGCCCATCCCGACATTCCAAGAAAAACACTTCCCCTGCCAGTGGTGTCCACGAGTTATCCCTCAACCTCCATGTCTTCAACCTCCGGGGACCCTGTGGCTGATGGCACGCTGACCAACCACAGTGCAGAGGTGGGCGCCAGCGCTGAGGATGCGAGTGAAAGCGTGCCTCACCATAAAAATGTTTTTCACGCAGATCCCGATAAAAAAGGAGCACAAGAGGCTCAGCCAACTGACAAACAAGCCTCACCGTCCAATGAAAAGGCCACTTTTAGCCCGGGGATGACAGCCACACAGGTGGATACAGAGCCCAAAAATAAGAATTTGATGAAGTTGCTTGCTACTGCATATATGAACCGGTATCAGTCCTCTAAGAGTGAAAACCCAAGTCAGAAGGAGCTCATCCCTAAAAATGAAACCACCCCTGTGGAGATAGCATCAGCAAGAAAATCGGATTCCCCGGCCCACGCCGACCCTTCCATTTCACTGTTGAGGAGTCAAATTAGAAAGTCTGGTCCAAAGACCAAAGCTCCCACCGTTGGCAAAATCCTGGACTCCAGTAAGAAGAGCATCGTGTCTCTGACGCAGACCTTCTCCCCCGTTGTGCTTCTTGAAACCCGCCAGAAGCTGGTGGATTCTGCAGGCGGCGGCTCCTGTGGGAGGTATCAGTGTGGCCGATGTCGTAAGGTGTTCCAGGACCTGGACAGCCTGACCGAACACCATCTCTTACACAGGAAGGAGAGGATTAAATGCTGTCGTTACTGTAAGCAACTTATCATTGGAAAACTGCCATTTCCTGACAATCATATTTGCGCTCAGTCAGCTGGCATTGCAATCCAGAATTCTAATGCTAAACAAAAGACATTGCCGTTTGTACAAAAAACTGCAATATTCCATAGCCTAAAGCAACAAAGCATTATTAATAAGGCAAAAAAAACATTCTTTTGTCCAGTGTGCAAGCACAGCTATGCACGAAGGTACAACCTTAAAATGCATAAGTGCCAAGGCCCAACACCTCTTTCTCAGCATGCCACTTCCCCCATCGAGAAAATGCTAGCCCCGAGTTCAGAAGGTAACGTCAGTACCAATGCACAAGGTGATGATGGGTCTCAGATTTCCAAAGATGTTGCAGTGGGCACCGCAGTAATTGGTAACATCAAAGTAGAAGTAACTCCTGTCAGTTCAGGACATTCAAATTTTTCCGACATGGCCTGGTCGGGCTCGCCCAAAAGCTTTTTACCCTTCTATCCCAAAACACCCACGCAAACGCAACACAAGGATGCCTCTCCAGGTGAGAGTTTGCTCCAGCAAGGAAAAGAGGAGAGCAGGGAGACAGCCGTTGTTCCTCTACAAGAGGATAATGGTGGACAATGGAGGGTTCCCTTGGATGATGAAATGGAAGTCCTGGAATGTATGATGGGGGCTGCTGATGATAATCCAGTATCTAAAAAGAACATGCCAGTCGCTAATGTAAATAAAACTCCAAGAAGCAGTCTCAGCTTTTTTATCAGAGATGGTGCAAAGCGATACCCATGCAATAAATGTCAGAAGACGTATAGTCGGCCGTCCACCTTGAGGAGACACCTGAGGTTGTGTGGCTTCAGGCCTCATGGAATGGCGCCGGCGCAGCACCAAAACACTAAGGTCCACAATATTTTGGGGGACAAGTCACGATTTGCGTCCAAGGTGAATGCCATATTTAATTGCATTTTCTGTGGGAAGTCCTTCAACCGTAAGGACAACATGGTGACCCATCGTAAGAAGTGCCAGATAAAGAGGGCCGTGTCCGGGATGGACAGCGGGGCGCTGCAGCAGAACCTCCCGGGTCAGGACACCGAGGGACACCGGCAGCCGCCCCAGGATGAGAGCACTAACTGGGGCGTGATGTCCCTTCCCTCCGTTCTCCCGAGGAGAGTTACGTGCGAGTGCGGGGCCGGCTTTACGTCTCCGAAGCTGCTCCTGGAGCATCTGCAGAAGCACGCCCAGGAGTCGTACACGTGTCCCACGTGTGGCGAGACGGTGGCCTCCTGGGCCGACTACGAAGTTCACCTGCAGATCCACATGCATCCTCACAACCACCTCTACAAGGGCCTGCAGCCGCAGCGATCCCAGCCTCTGCTGCTGCGCTTTCAGCAGCCGCCTCCGTCCCAGGGCGCCCTGCCACCGCCTCCGCCCAAGCAGGCCCACCCCGCGCACCCCCACCCCGCGCAGCCCCTCCCCAAGCAGCCCCTCCCCGCACACCCCCTCCCCGCACACCCCCTCCCCGCACACCCCCTCCCCAAGCAGCCCCGGCCCGCCGCGCTGCCCGACCCCGTCCGGAAGCAGCCGCGCATCGTTTGCCTGCGCTGCAACAACACCTTCTCCAACCACTGCAACCTGCGCAAGCACATCTCCCTGAACCGCTGCAAGGGGGGCCGCGTGTCGGTGCCCCCGAAGGCGGGCCACTGCTCCCGCTGCAACACCCACTTCCCCAGCATCATCGGCCTGGTGGTCCACCAGCGCAGCGGGGCCTGCAAGCTGGCGGTGAAGCCCGTCCGCTGCTACTTCTGCCTGCGCTGGTTCGGCACGGCGGACGGGCTGCAGAAGCACCTGCTCACGCACAAACAGTCGCACGCGTTCCACTGCGACGTGTGCCAGGGGACGTACTCGAGTCTCAAGTCCCTGAAGAACCACCGCAGGAAGATCCACCGCATCATGGCCGGGGCGCCCGGCACCGTGGCCCTGGCCGTGCCCAAGCAGGAAAGCGCGTTGTAATGCGGCTTGCTTGGTCTGTACATACATGTTGCCACTGCTTTGTAGGGTAGATGTTCTCTCAATGGCTGCTCCCAACCCACGTTGTCTGGTGTCTTTTTCCTGTTTTTATACACCACGGCATTCATTGTTGTACAGTTCATCTGTGAATCCTTTTGTGATATTGTGAACTGAGGCGCCTGACGCGGTTAACAGATGTAGATCGGGGGGTTTTCAGTCTCGATTCATGTACTTGCCGGTAGTCCAACAGGTCGAGATGTATCATTTTGCTTGTTCCAACTGTAATAAATAGCTCTCCATGTATTTGGTGTTTGGTTTGGTTTGTTTTTGTCGTTTACTTCATGTGATTGATATTAGTTTTGTTATTCATCTGCATGTCTATATGACTACTTAATCAATGAATGATTCCATGTCAGAGCAGATGTTTTAAAAGGTTATTAGATATACACAACATGTATAAATATATATAACATATCCAACATATATAAATATATGTTGGATGTTGCAAAGCATTTAATAATGGCTGGAACTGTGATTGGGATTTATTTGATTGCAGGCAGAAAAAGAAGGTAAAATTATAATTGAAGGAATGAAATGACGTACACTTACACCTTATTTACTTGATGATGATTGGGTTGACTAGTTATGAACTACAAAATCGAATTATTTTATAATCCTATATTATAATATCCTATGTTTTATAAAAATGCTTAGCCATTCGGTAAGGTACATAACACATCTCAATATTCATACTGAGGCTTCATAGATAATGTATAGCAGGTATGCTATGAGACCTCATGGCTCACTTCACAGGGCGTTCCTCCCTAGACGTTGCCCTGATGCGAGTTTTCCGTCTGTGTTGACATGGAAAGCTTCCGTAGCTCACGTGTAGCTGTTGGCGGGAGGGACGCGGTGACGTAGACACGTCTTACGTAAAGAGGAGCCTGGAGGTAGCGTTAGCAGCTAGCACCCGGTAGTTCTTCTTCCAGTGATTACTATTAATACATCGTTATTGTACACATTCTGTTGTTATTACGCCTGGATGATAAGACTACAGACCATGACTGTACGAATATGGCTCTAAGCTTGTTATAGCACGGCTTGTGTGCAGGTGAGATGGTTTTATCAGCTGGAATGCTACGCTAATATTACATATTATAATGACTTGAGTTGGCAGCACCGATCATTGTAATGTGTGATGGGTGATCACTGATCATGTGGGGATCACATCCTAGTGTTGGGTTAGGTGATACGCTGACTTTGAATGATGTTCAACTTGTGTCACCGTTAACTCTCCATCAGTTTGGGACCGAATAACGTCATTAACTTTGCATGCAATAGGAACACACACACACACGTTATGGACCACCACGGTGGACAGGAGAGTCACCCGGGCCCAGTCTGTCCTGCTAATTTGATGTGTGTCCACCTTTTTTGACAGGAGTGTATTCTGGACTGGAGGACCGTTTCATGACCCGTCCATCATGCAGAGGAGTCCCAGACCGCAGTTCAGAGGGTCCTTCTCCAGGACCCCGGGCGAGGGCTTCACCAGAAACAATGGCCTGCTTTGCTTCAGCTGTGAACATATATTCCCAAGCAAAGCGTTTTTGGAGGAACACTGTTGTCCAGCTGCAACTCACATCTGCTCCTGTGGAACCGAGTTCCCTTTGTATTCGGACATGGTCGCCCACAGCAAGACCCACCAGCCCGGACACAGCGTGGTGGACCACAAGGCGGTCCGGAGACGGCGCCACGACAGGGAGCAGGAGGAGAGGCGCAGGCTGTCGGCTCAGCAGGGGCCCTCGTCTTTAACCTCGCCGGCGTCCTCTTTAGAGGTGGTGTCAAAGTACCAGGTCCCCCTGAGGTCCCCCCCGTCCCATTCCGGGAAGATCTCCAAACTGCTGCGTGGTTCAGCAGCCCCCATGGCGGACCTGTGGACTATCTACCAGCCGGTGGTGTTGATCAAGATACGTACATACAAGAATAAAGGGATTTACAGCTGTGGTAAATGTGTGCAGAGATTTTCAACAAAAAGTAATCTCGTTTTGCACTACAATACTCATGCCAGAGACAAAGTGTTTGGGTGTATAGGCTGTGGAGTGATTCTCTCCAGCAGTACATCGTTGCCTCAGTTCCATCAGTGTAATTCACCCAGCAGTTCCCTTCCAGCAGGAGTGATCAGGACCCGTCCACTTGGTGGCCTAAAGCCCAACACGGTACCCGGGCCACAGACTCTGACGCCGTCCATTAAATGCAAACCGCTTCACGTGACGCAGCCTAAGATGATCCGTTTGAACGCCTTCCCTCGGCCCCTTCCAAACCCGGCTAAGAAACCTCCGTCGGCTGCCTTCGCCGTCAAGGCGTTCCCTTGCGGCGTCTGTTATGTCGCCTTCGACAGCGTCAAGTTACTGCAGCGGCACAAATGCGTCGAAGCACAGAGGATTGTGCTGAACAAGACGACGCCCAAACCCCAGCCCAGCGCCCCGTGGAGGAGCGTGGGCACCCTGAGGAGCGTGGGCACCCTGAGGAGCCCGCGTCCTCTTCCCCAGGCCCGGAGTAAAGCCTGCGGCGGCGGCGCTCCGCTGGCCGGCGCCTTCCAACACAAGACTCTGCTGCTAAGCAACGGCGCCGCGGTGCAGCCGCTGGGCGACCAGATCGACCTGGACTCGGATGATGACTGTTACATTATCGAGAGCTCCACCATCACACCGAACAAGATGTGCAACTTATCCTCATCCCTCTTATCTTGAAAAGATGAATCCATGAATGTGTGTGTATATTCACACACGCACACAAACAATGGTAAAAGCTGGATCACCGTATTGGATTGCAGTACTTATTTTGATTTTGATTTTTTTTTTAAATCAAAATAAGTTTGGGATTCTGTGTTCATTTGTTCTCTCCTGCGGTGCACTTGTTGCATTTTTGGGATGTAGATAGTAAGCTAATTTTATATTTTTTATGCTCTTGAATGGGAACAAGTGTAAGGGTTGACCAAAATGCCTTTTTCAGAATTACAAAATACTAATAAAATAAAAACACATATTTTGATGCTGAAGTTCTGGCTTTTGGTGAATTTGTGTCTGTGGTTTAGAAACCTTTTACTTATGCAACTGCAAATATGACATGATAATATTTTAGCTTTCCTAAAAGGCAAACCAATGCAGACAATACAGACTTTTTAGTGTTGGGGATGCTAGTGATTAGTGTCTGATGAAGTAACTAAAGGCCAGAGATGAACAATCATAAGACGTACCAGCAGGGCGAGCATGTCCAAGGTAAAGATTAAATCATGGTCCACAAAGGAGTTACAGTACACATTCTGTTGAAAGAACAAATGAACGGGAGATGAGGAGCAATGGCAGTCGAAAGCGTAGTGGGGTATGGAAGTGGAGTCCTCCACTTCCATTACCTGTAATTGAGTCAGGCTCCAACAGAGGGCGCTACTGCAGCTTTTTGGACGCAGACAACAACATGACGCTGAAGAAGACTGACGTCATAAACACGCGCCGGGCTTCTTCACTTAGAGTTGCCGTGACCACTAACAACCGGAGGAACCGTACTTAAGAACCACAACAGCACCACGGAACCTGTCTGGAGCCGATCCACCGGCCCAGAACAGGTCTGTAGAGAGTAACCAGAACTAAGCGAAGTAAAGGCGGTGGTACCAGCTAGTAGACCTGTTCAGACCTTTATGGTTAGCGGTGGTTAGCGGCAGGTGTCCCGCAGGCGAGTTGGTAAGTAACACTTAACCAACACTTAACCAACTCTTTATCACCACTTAACCAACCCTTAACCAACACCTAACCAACCCTTAACCAACACCTAACCAAACCTAACCAACCCTTAACCAAACCTTAACCAAACCTTAACCAACCCTTAACCAACACCTAATCAACCCTTAACCGCCCCTGTGGACGTAAGGCTTCATTGGGTTGAGAACCCAAGCGGTGATGAAGAGTGAGATGTGAGTCTGCTGGACACACAGCTGTCAACACGGACAGTTAGAGATATCAGATCTATCACCTCGTTTTGAAGACGGAAGCAGCTCGGCCAAACAAATGTCAACAAATGTCATGCTGATGGTCGTTTTCCTTATAAGGCTTTTTCATTGGGCTTTGTGCTTCTGTGTAATGCTTAGAGCAGGCTGGGATGCATGGATCCGGATGACACTTTATGGCATTTGGGCACTTTATGGATATGTTCGTGGTCTTGGCCCAAAGGATCCATGTACCGACTGTAGCACGGTCAGGCTCAGGGTGTCTTCATGTGTCTCAGTCGGTTCTCCTGAATGGAGCCTTGAAGCACCACTGATGTGTGTGGACAGCTTTCAGGTCTGGTTTTCACTGTAAGGGATTTACAAAACTAGGCCACGGTATTAGCTGGCCATAGCTCTATTTGTCAGTCATGTCATTACAGTCATGTCACAGCTGCTAGTATATGCTATTATTTATTACCGACATTGTAGCATTTTTAGAGCAATGTATTTATTTGATGATAACATAAGAGAATACGATTTTGAAGGCAATGTTTGAGCCAGAATACATTACACATATCAAGACCAAGACCAATAACAAAGTTTAAAATATGAATCACCACTTGAAAAAGCTTAAAGTTTATTGTTTTGTTCTCACAGCTAAACTGCACATTCTCTGCCCGTTATGTCATATAACAGCCCAAGTGAAATCTTCTTGCAAGTAGTAAAATTGAACATGCGCTCAAATTTTCAAGCAAATGTTTGGAGATGATGCTTCGTTTACAGAAAATAGGCTACGACGCTGCAGTTCGCTTTGAGTGAGAACGAAACTTCAGAAAACAAACCAAAAGACGGGCAGCAGGGCTGACTAACGCTCTCAACCGGCAGCTTCATGTGACTCCATGTCTTCACACACGTTCAGTCTGAATGAACAGTTTGCGCGTTGTTGTAGCATCCAGCGTGTGCGCGTTGTTGTAGCATCCAGCGTGTGCGCGTTGTTGTAGAATCCAGCGTGTGCGCGTTGTTGTAGCATCCAGCGTGTGCGCGTTGTTGTAGCATCCAGCGTGTGCGCGTTGTTGTAGAATCCAGCGTGTGCGCGTTGTTGTAGCATCCAGCGTGTGCGCGCAGCGTGTAGGCTGAAAGCGCCCTGGGGGCTGCGGTCCAGTGCTCCAGTGGTTCTGAAACGCAAGGCCCGTTCATGCACCGTGTTTAGAGCTAAGACCAACACCTGTGTGTGTGTGGTTGTCACCCCTGATCATTCAACAGCATGGTGGTGTTCACCCCCACCTGTGTGGAGCGGTTCAGAGGGCTGCGCAGACAGCACTGGGTGTGAGTGCCACTCCATCCAACATTTACACCAAGGATAGTGTGACAGTAGGGCCTGTGGGATTATAAAGACCCCATCCATCCCAGTCACGTCTGTTCATTCCAAAACGGGCTCTTCTATGATTACATTCACTGAAAGTGGGGAGAGGGGACCCCCGGCCCCCTGCCTGTGCCCTGATATTTATATGTGCTTCATCTAATGTTAACACTTCGCCCCCTGAAGTGAGCACACACACCGGCAGTAGCTGCTGTTAATACAGCTTTGTTCAGTTCTTATCGGGGCCACATCCAACTTTCCTTGACAGTGGTTTTTATTTAATTAGATTTTTGCTCATATATTTCTCATTTTATTTCTCAGTTTGCAGGGGAAGAGGAGGACGCAGATACGGCCCCCCGTTGTACCCCCTCTCACACCGCGATGTCGTCCTGTGAATTCACAAACAGTTGGTGAGATTAATGGCAACACAGTTGTCCGTGTCACTCGTAGTCATGGAAGGGAAACCGGGTAGTAAACCTGAGTGCCCTGCGGTCGTCCGTAGAAAGTCAGGTCGGTCTAAGCAGACCGTCGCGGGAGGCCTGGACGGCAGCTCTGGGGAGAACTCGCCAACAATGCAGGAGAAGATTGGCCAAAACAAGAGAGACTCGATGGAAGAAAAGTCAGGGAATACTAAGACTTTTGTACCTGAGAGCGCTGCCGCCCAGCGCCCACCTGCAGTGGTCCGTAGGAAACCCGGCAGACCTCCAAAGGGACTCGGTGGTAATGCACAGCCCGCCTTGGCCCGCAGCCCCCTCATAACCTCACCAACTACAGAGAAAATAAACCCAAAGGAAGACATTTCAGGAGATACTAATAAGGCTTGTTTGCCTGAGACAACTGGCAATCAGGTGGTCCGTAGAAAACCAGGCAGACCTCCAAAGTGCAAAAAAAACTATTCTGACTTGCAACCAGCAAGGCCTATGGATTGTAACATCCCGGTTAATTCAAATGCCATCGGTGGGTTGACTTGGCCACAGGGTAGGAGCTCCCCTTCAAAGGTACCACCGACGTCCCTCACCGGAGAGCAGCCGGGGAGCGTTCGCAGGAAACCGGGCCGACCGCCGAAGCAAAAGAATAAGCTAATCACTGATGCCGTCAAACAGGATCGGACCGGTTCAACTCCTCATAGAACAGAGACGGACTCTCTGCCAATCTGCATTCCAACTCAAAATGACAGCGAGTGTCTGGTTAGCGGTGCTGACGGCCTGAGTGTCACCAGCGCCACTCCGAGTCAGGCTGCCTCTGTTTCGGAACCAGACGGTGCAGAAGGGCTGAAGAGGAAACGAGGGAGACCGAAAAAGCGGAAGCCTACACCTGCTTGCCAAAAGATGGTGGTCTCTTTTGCAAGCTGTTCTGGAGCTGAGGCAGAGGAAGACCCCAGCAGAAGTCCAACCAATCAGAGACTCCCCAAGACCAAGCGGAGGTTCTCAAGCCGTTTCCAGAAAAGACTGCCGAGGCAGGGGAACAAGAACGTCGGGGAACCATCTCTTCTGGAGCCGGACCAGGGCTCTCTGTCCGGACCAGCCAGCCAGCAGCATGCTGAACTGAGCAGAAAGGTATGTTCTCGAGTGGCAGATGATTCTGGAGTTTGGCCTCCCAAAACAAATGGATCAATGGATGTGAATGGCAGTGATGGATCCCTATCTGGGAACCATACTGGGTCTTGGCAATCTACAGGCACTGTGAAGAACAATTTTTGTGTAAAGGAAAAAGATGCTGAGATTGATCTCAATCGTCTTTATACCAATATGGAGGGAAATGATCATAAATCTGCCCAATCTGTTGACCAAACAGAAGGGAAGCCTGAGTTTCCCAGCAGCATTGATCTCACGAACACACACCATCCATGTAATACATTTAATAAAAATGTAATGCAGCCAATTACCTCAATGGACCCAAACAAATCTCGTCACAGTTCATTAGAGTGCAGTAGATATGGGAGGAAGAGGAGTCTTAAAGGGCATCTCAAAAGATTGAAACTCGACCAGGGGAGCGAGTCCGAGCACAGCTCAGACGAGCACCCCCTGAAGGGAACCCGAGAGGAGCGCTTCCAGTGCAGGGAGTGTGACCGCTCCTATAAGTTCAAGTCCCAGTACATCCTCCACGAGCGCAGTCACACCGGGGAAAAGCCTTTCCACTGTCATGTGTGTGGGAAGCGATTCGGCAAGAATTCAAACTTAAACCTTCATCTTAAGACTCAACATAAGTCAACCAAGTCTTATAAAAATTGTCCCAAGTGCAAGAACAGAATACATTGCTCAAAGTATTCTGCCCATGTGAAAATGGAGTGTAACAAGGGAACCCATGACTCTAACCTGGGCAGCCAAGCCTCAAAAAAGAGGAAAGCGAATGTTTGCCAGTACTGTGGGAAAAGGTTTGCCTATAAATCTGCCCTGGAAAGACATACACATGTCCATACTGGTTCCAAGCCACACAAATGTGATGTGTGTGGGAAAGGCTTCTGTCAGCAGTACTTTCTGTGTGTTCACCAGTTGACCCACTGGTCCGAGAACCGTTACAACTGCATACATTGTAAGAAGTCTTTCACGGAATATTTAAAAGCTAAGAACCACGTATGCAGCTCAGTGGAGTCCAAGCAGAATTGTTATATCAAAGGGAGGTCGAAGGCGTCACTATCATACACATGTGACATCTGCAAGAGTACTTTTTTCTTGTTGAAGGACTTCCACAGACATGTCAAAGCCCACAGCAGTGCCAAGTTGCACCACTGTTTGATGTGTGGGAAGCTTTTTAGTCTCCCATCGGAATACAACACACATCGCTATTACTGCAAGAAACGAAGGGCAAAAAATAAGTCTGCAGGGAAGTTGTCATCCAATCAGCATTCTCAGCTCTGGGTTACAGGGCCAAATTCTCTGACCTCGGTCCCAGCTTCCAATTCTGACGGCGAGGATTTGAGCAGCACGCCATTCCCAACACTGCAGCTCCGTCACCAGGAAAGGGCTGTCTCAAGCACACCTTCTCACTCCACCGTCATACCTCAACATCGCTCACACTTTGTGTCGAAGTTAAATAACCTCGATGACCGTTCCGACCCCAGGAAGTATCTCTGCCCTCACTGTGGGCGATTATTCAGACACATGGGCAGATTGCGAGCACACATGCTCACTCATGCAAGAGGTCAGAGCTACACCTGCGGTGGTTGCGGGAAGACGCTTGCGAGTTGGACCAAACTCTGGCAGCACCAGAGGCTCCACAGGCAGGAGCGGGGACGCTTCACGTGTCCTCAGTGCGGCCAGGGCTTCCGTTTCGTCGGGCCCTACAAGAGGCACATGGCCGGCCATCCCGAGTACCGCTGGGTTCAGAGGAAGGCGAAGAAGAGGCTCCTGCCTTTCCAGTGTGAGCTCTGCTGCGCCAGCTTTGAGACGCTGGATCTGCTGTTCAGTCACCAGGCCTGCCATTTCTCAGGCGTGCGCAAGGTGAAGGAATTGACTTCGTCACTTGGTCATTGTCCTGAGAGGACTCCAAGCCCATCAGTGAACCACGCTTTACCCCACAGTGAGCCCCAGTGTAGTGACTTCTCCCCATCTCGTCCAATAGCCAGCCATCAGGAAAGCGTTGCATTAAAATATCCACATCACAGTTTTCATTCATCCCATCCTGTACGGCCCATTGACCCTCCTCTCCCCGGGGTTGTTAAACAAGCAGCGAGGGATGCCACAGTTGGAGACTTTCCAACGTTGAAAGGAAAGCAGCGTCCCTCTGATGCTGCGGGATCAGGAGTGTGTGATGGGTCTCCCGAGGACATTCGATGTGTTGTGTGTGGTCGCTGCTATCCTGCCATCCCAGAGCTCTATCTCCACTATCTGCAGCATGCCAGAGGACAGCTGTAACCCGGTGACGTCTCCACCCTCACTGTCCTTCCTCAGACTCGTACTTCAGCAGCTCTTGGGTTTGCTGCCTATTTGGACATTTATTTAGAAAACTATTATGATGTAAATATAATTTGTTTATCCTCTAACGATTTTGTTTCAAAGCCGTTCTATCTGAAAATACATTACTTTGATGAAAGTTCTGCCCAGTATGTTTGAAATACCAGTGTAAATAACATTAACTTTGATTTACTCCTAAGAAAAGTTTGTGATGGGTCTTCTATGTTTTTGAGGTTACATTTCGAAGTGTACGAGCCAAATTGTTACCCGATTAGTGTAACACCTTATTGTTCACTGGGAGCAAGCGTCCTCCTGGTTGTGTGGTCAGTCTAATCTGTTGTAACAATTATATGTCACCAAAATTACCCAAATGACATGAATGTGCTTTCCACAATGCGCTAGTGGATGAAAATCTGGAATAAATTACTGTATTTAATTTTAGTTTTTGTCTGTTGTATTACACTAAGGTTATTTATAACATACTTTTGTTATATTACAATATTTGTCTCAGTTTAATTTTTCAAGTATTATTGTGTTGAGACAATACAATAGACAGTTGTAGTACAAAAGACTTCTTTGACAGGACTAAACTGCAGAATAGAGACACTCAACATCAACTTCAATAAAAGTGTTTAATTTAATTGGTTTAGGGCCCAAGTATTCTTAATTTGATTGAACTTGGTGCTCCTGATCCAGGAGTTGTAGTTTAGTTGGAGGACATGGTGCTCCTGATCCAGGAGTTGTAGTTTAGTTGGAGGACATGGTGCTCCTGATCCAGGAGTTGTAGTTGCAGACCTTGGCGTAGACACCCGGCTTGTTCCTCTGGGCACAGCCATAACCCCAGGACACCACTCCCTGGAGCTGCCCATTGCACACCACGGGACCACCGGAGTCACCCTGAGACACAAACATCAGGGTCAGCTGCTGGCCAAGTAGTGCAGTGAGTCAGAGACAGAGCGGCCGTCCTCTCCCCATACCTGGCAGGAGTCCTTGCCTCCGTCGAGGAACCCGGCACAGAACATGTTGGAGGTGATCTGTCCAGGGTAGGCGCTCTTGCAGCTGCTGTCGCTCAGGATGGGGGCGTCCAGGCACATCAGACGGTCGGGGTAGTTGGCTGAGGAGACAGGAGAGAGGGTCAGGGTTAACGTGACTCTGCGGCGGCTGGGGAAGCGTCCGAGCCGGGTGTTCGGTTGGGGTGCCCTTACAGCTAGACGCGCTGAGGTTGCCCCATCCAGAGATCAGACAACGGGTTCCAGAGCCGGCGCAGCTGGAGGGCAGCGCCACGGTGCGGACGTAGCTGTTCAGGGTGGCGGGCTTGCTCAGCTTGATCAGCATGATGTCGTTATCCAGGTTGCGGCTGCTGTATCTGGGGTGCCTGATGACCTTCACAGAGTTGATGAACTGCTCGGTTCCCTCGTTGACGGCGATGTTGTGCTCTCCCAGACGCACCTGAATGCGGCTGTGGAGAGGAAGCTTTAGAGCGGGGCCACGGTGACCCAATTTAACAACCCTCGTTTCTGTGAGCACTGAGGTCTTCCTGTTTGACTGTATTCTAACGCTCGGCAGAAGGGGAACACAGTGAGGAGGATCTGAGCGTGAGGAGGTTCTAAAGAGGAGGTTCTGCTTGAGGGTTACTCACGACTTGTAGCAGTGAGCAGCAGACACCACCCAGGTGCTGGAGATCAGGGAACCTCCACAGAAGTGGTAGCCAGAGGTCAGAGACACCTGGTGGGCTGCGGAGTGCTTCCTGCACTCGTATCCCCCCACAATCTTATCCTCCTCGTCCTCCAGCGGGGCGGCAACTGATGGAGAATATAACAGTCAGGGTTGACGAGTGTGGAAAATGTGTTTACATGACTGAAGTTATCAGTACAATAAAAGGGGCATTTAGCAGACGCTTTTGTCCAAAGCGACTTACAATCAGTACATTTTGTGGGGTTCGACATGTGGACAGGTGGAGGAGGGGGATTGAACCGCCGACCCTACAGTTAGTGGACATCCCGCTCTGTCCACCCGCTCTACACACTGAGCTACTGTCACCCCAGTACAGTACAGTATTACAGTACAGGTAATGACATGAAAGCTGTCTTACAATGCTTAACATTTCGCTTG
>OMKI01052196.1:0-16925 GCA_900302315.1 Phycis blennoides
CCTGTCATGTGCCAGCCTGCTTCAAAGCCTCCACCATCATCCCCGTCCCCAAAAAGCTAAGGACCACAGGACTGAATGACTACAGACCGGTTGCCCTGACCTCTGTGGTCATGAAGTCATTTGAGCGCCTTGTGCTGTCCCACCTCAAAGCCATAACCGACCCTCTCCTGGACCCCCTGCAGTTTGCCTACAGAGCCAACAGGTCTGTAGACGATGCAGTAAACATGGCCCTGCACTACACCCTCCAGCATCTGGATTCCCCTGGTACATACGCCAGGATCCTGTTCGTGGACTTCAGTTCGGCCTTTAACACACTCCTCCCAGCTCTGCTTCAGGACAAGCTCTCCCAGCTCCATGTGCCCAAAGCCACCTGAAAGTGGATCACAGACTTCCTGTCTGACAGGAAGCAGCGCGTGAAGCTGGGGAAGCATGTCTCTGCATCCCAGTCCATCAGCACTGGAACCCCCCAGGGCTGTGTTCTTTCTCCCTTGCTTTTCTCCCTGTATACAAACGGTTACACCTCCAGTCACCAGTCTGTCAAACTTCTGAAGTTCGCGGACAACACCACCCTCATTGGACTCATCTCTGGCGGGGATGAGTCCGACTACAGGTGGGAGACTGACCAACTGGTGACCTGGTGCAGCCAAAACAACCTTGAGCTCAATGCTCAAAAGACAGTGGAGATAGTGGTGGACTTTCGGAGGAACCCAGCCCCACCCACCCCCGTCATCCTGTGTGGCTCCCCTGTTGACCTTGTAGAGTCCTGCCGCTTCCTGGGCACCATCATCACCCAGGACCTAAAATGGGATCTGAACATCAGATCTCTCACCAAGAAAGCACAACAGAGGATGTACTTCCTGCGGCAGCTGAAGAAGTTCAACCTGCCAAAGACAATGATGGTGCACTTCTACACTGCCATCATTGAGTCCATCCTCACCTCCTCCATCAATGTCTGGTATGCCGCAGCAACTGCCAAGGACAAGAGCAGAGAGCATGCGGAGAAGGTGATTGGCTGCAACCTTCCACCCCTTCAGGATCTGCACACCTCCAGGGTCCTGAGGCGGGCAGGTAGGATTGTGGCCGATCCCTCTCATCCCGGTCACAGACTCTTTGACCCGCTCCCCTCTTGCAGGAGGCTGCGGTCCATCAGGACCAAAATCTCCCGCCACATGAACAGTTTCTTCCCAGCAGCAGTCGGGATCTTGAATCGGTCCCGGGACCCCCCTTGGGCGGCAGTAGCTCAGTGGGTAGAGCGGGTGGACAGAGCGGGTCGTCCCTAACCTTAGGGTCGGTGGTTCAATCCCCTTGATCCCCCACCTCCACATGTCGAACCCCACAAATGAAGTGAGTGTAAGTCGCTTTGGACAAAAGCGTCTGCTAAATGCCCCTTTACCCTTTACCCCCTCACCCCCACCCCCAGTGACAATTATACTCCTTGCTCCCCTGCACTGTACACCATTTGCACTCCCTGCACCATCCACTTGAAACACTGTAAACACTTTAACACTTTATACTTAGTTACTTACTGTAACTGTTGCTTGTTGTTTGTACTGTCTATTGTTGGTGTTGTGTTTTGTGTTGTTTGTGTTGTTGTTTGTTGTGTGTTCAATGCGCACCACCAGGACAAATTCCTTGTAGGTGCAAACCTACTTGGCAATAAAGTTCTTCTGAGTTCTGAGTACAGATGGGCTCATCCCTCCCTTTCTTTCATGTCGCCCTCCATGGGTCACACATGTGTGAAGGCGGTAGGGGCAGAGGAATACAGCGTGTTCCTAGATGGTGCTCCTCAGCTGTCTGCTCACCCACCCTCTGAGCACTTTGCGTCTTGGGGAGAGCGATGCGCATTACCGACATGACACAGACTGAGGTGGGGAGCTCCCATTCAGTTCAGTATACCAGACTAGGGGTGCGATTGGTTCACATCCCTGGATCTCAAGGAGTCCTCCCTCCACGCCTCTATTCTCAAGGCTCACCGGAAATTTCTCAGCCTCACCTTCATGGGTACAAATACCGGTGCCTACCGTTGGGTTACTCTTTGGCCCCATGCACTGCCCCAAATTGTGGGGAGGGGTGTTGGGGCCGCTCAGGTATGAAAAGAATAGTTGTTTTCTATGATCTACTGATGCTGAGTCACTCAGAGGAAGCTGTGTGACATGGTGATCTCATCTATGATGAGGTCATTAAGAAATGCACCTGCTGGAAAGCTGGGCCTTTCCAGCTTCAAGCAACCTGTGGCAAATAGGGCCCACAAAGTCGGCACTTTCTGATTAAATGTAGACGTACCTTGACAGGATTTCATCCTATAGGAGGAGTTTAAGATAGGATAAAGCACAATGTTTTCTTGCTCTACTTTCAGTGCTCCATGGTCCATCTTGGTTGATTGCAATGTGTTGAATCTTCAGTAAAAACCTAGTAAGTAAACCTAACTTCATTGAATAGTCTTCATGTATGTGCTTATTTTGTTAAGAGTGCATTCTTTATAGTAAAACAAGAATTCTTATATTATAACAGTGCATGTTGAAGAGCTGATGACTTCTGGCCCACAGCGTAACATGAAGATGCCATAACTTGGAGCTGTGGGCGTAATTGGAAGTTGTCCAAATCACACAGAACAACAAGAGAAGCTGTCTGTAAGATGGCAGATCACGTAAAGACAGCGCTAAGCACGTCTTGCTGAGATAGCTGTTGAAACTGAATCTGTTGAAAAGTCTGTCATTTTTCATACAGTAGTCAAACATTTTGTTGGTATTGTTATCAGAGTTGATAACCTATTACAACGCTAACTCACTTAGGGTTGTTGTTAAACTAAGTTGTAACTTAGTCTCTTAGTCCCTTTCTCAGGGTATCTTAGATTAATTTGCCTAAGCAAAATGTGGAGCTTAACTCTCAGAGATCAAAAAATTATATAAATACTGTTTATTGATTATGCAGGTAAGTCAAGGTGTGTGTGTGTGTGTGTGTGTGTGTGTGTGTGTGTGTGTGTGTGTGTGTGTGTGACACACACACACACACACACACACACACACACACACACACACACACACAGGCATTTAAAGGGGCATACACTAGTATTGACAGGTGAACATAATTTGTAATTAACACTGGTGGTTCTGTCGTCTAGTTACAGACATGAGAATATGTGCCATTACAGTAGCCTATAGTATGACATAAAATGCGACAAGGGTAATATGCTTTTGGTTATAGTGGTTATGCTTGACGAGGCAGGTGTGGGTATGGTTGTCGGTAGCCAATCTTATGTTCATAAACAACAGTTGGAAGTAGTAGGCTATACTGGCACATTAATATCAGCATAGTAGTAGGCTATGGCTCCATTAAATACTAAACAAACGGACAAAGTCACACAGTGTAATGCACGGTTAACACTTGGCAGACTTTTGAGAGAACAGAAAGACGCTGTAAATGATCATTGTGAATCGTGAATTACATCTCTTGCCATTGTGCAATGGGTAGACAAATGGGCGGTGCGAGAAGGCGCGAACCCCCAGCGAAGCGCGAACTCGTGTTTTCATGTTTTCATGTTTCCCAGCATCATCGCGTAGCAGCGCAGGTCTGTATACGGTGTCCGCCTGTGGCCACGGGGTCTTGTAGGCATTGTAGGGAAAAAAGGGCAGCCAGTGTAGTCACGTCGTTTCAATTGTGGATCGCAGCAATCATCAGGCGCCATGAGTAAAGTGCAAGGTGGAATGAAATGCTTGAAATATGTCTTATTCATATTTAACTTCATTTTCTGGGTAAGTCGCTCCAGAAACTTATGATTATTTTGCATGGAAACAATGTTGCATTCATAAACTGAAACGTTTCACTGTTGCTCAATTGCTCGCAACCCTTGCTCGTACAAAGAACCCGTTCTGCCAATTTTGGATAGACCAGTTATCTTAATATGTTTTGTTCTGCACACTGATTTAGAAATAATTCATAAAGTAATTAACTTGTTTAGTTGTTTGTTGTGCTTGGCTGTACTTTAACCTGACCTGATGGACGTCGTCGTTTTGCTATAGCAAAGGTTATGAAGAATGAATTTGAATTTGATATAATACTTTTGCCATTGTACATTGAAACAAAAGTACAAAAAATTGATAAAATATCAACTTAAAGTATAAACCTAAACTTAAATTAATGTTACATAGCCTACACTATATGCAGGCCTATTGTCTCCAAGTAACGTGATCCATTGACAATGAGTTAATACAAGTTGAAACATTAACCTTGTAGGTTATCATTTTGGTAATCATTGCTTATTAATGAGTGTTTAATCATCTATAAAATGTCAAAAATGACATTCTCTGACAAGCAGCCAAGAAAAGCCACAGTGTTATTTTATATTGATCGGGAACTGAAATTATGAGCCACAAGTTGTTCACTGTTGTGAACTTGATAAGCAAAAAGATTGGTTGATCAACCAATCATTTATTTGCCTCGGTGATCTTAACTTCACGACTAACTGATAAAGTACCCTCGCTCTGTCCATCTATAGAGATGTGTGGCCTTGCTCTAAAACCCATCAATTGTTACTCCCTGCCCCTCCTCATAGAAGCACTGCGTTGCTAGCCAAGGGGCTTGGTACAGCAGCCTACACTCGTTTTTGGGCGGCCACTGCCAAACAAACGACAGGCGTTGCCAGAGCGCACCAGTAAACGTTACATCAGCCGGGCCCCGTGAGGCCGCCTGGCACAGCGTATGTCTGGGAGGGCCCCGGGGAGCTCGGGCGCTATAGCAACCACTTATGTTTTGGATCTGGATGCGCTAATGCCATCTGTGAGCGTCGACATCGTCATCGTGTGTGTGTGTGTATATTTATATACAAGACAGGCTCCCCAAACAAAACATTTGGTTTTTCAGTAACTTTTCTAATTCCACTTGCTCTTTTGTTTGATTGTGTGTCGCACACATTAGGTGCTGAATATGAATGACTGTATATTGTAGTTCACTACTTAATATTCAATACTAAAAACACACAAGGGTAGTGCAGCCGATTACCAAATGGCAGGTCGGAGGAGGGCGCCGTCTCCTGTAGTGTCTCACTGTGAGTGGCTTCCCTGGCGCCAGGTGTTGAATGAACCATGTGAGCCACAACCTGTGATTGATGCTGCCTGGGTTGGTTTGTTTTTTTTATGTTCATGCACTTTGTCTCCCAAGGGCAAGCAGGCTATAGTACGAAGGCCGAGACGGATACAAATGTGTTTTAATTGAACTGCGAGGATAAAACATGTTCTATTCATTGAACATGGTAAGCCACAGAATAGCACTGTTACGATTACGTAATGAATAGCTTTCACAGCTGGTCCGTAATCATTCATACAAAATGGAGACGTTTTAAACAAAAGTGCCTCACATTTCTGTGGTTCTAACAGCATCACACAGTGCTCATCACCAAGACCTTTATTCATTTGGTGACAACGCTCACAATAGAATACAAAAAAACACTCTATTCTATCTATATCTATTAGGTCTGTTTAAAATTGGTGTGCAAGAAAGAAACAAGAAAATATGGATGTGCATAATCGTTGTCAAACCGTTGTCCACCAGCTTACCACGCGTTGATAAACAATGTGTTCAACAATGCTGTGGTATAAACCTGTATAACCGCCGTCCGATGCGGTTCCTATTGACTCCACGTTGTGTCCGCGACCCCCAGCTGTCGGGCTCCGTGGTCCTGGCCGTGGGGGTGTGGCTGCGCTGTGACCTGGACACTAACCAGCTTCTAGCCGGAGAAGGAGCCCCAGACAGCTACTTCATAGGTACCACCAACCCCGCCCAACACATTCACACTCCATGTCCACATGTTCAAATGACTGCTTCTGGATGCTGGTGTCTGCGAGTGGTTTGCACTGGCCTGCAGTTTCAGCTTGGTATTATATGTCTCCCGAGTACGGCTTATTATTCATATGATACTTTATATTTAGCATTTATGTACGTCAAATGTTGTGTGTATTATGTGCACGGCTGTCACTGTATCCAACCTAGCAATCACAGAAAGACATAAACCATTTGATATCTATATTTGTCACATAATAAATGGGATGTGGGAACCGGGATGTGGGTTCAGACAGAACACCTTTGGTCACATGAAGGGTTTTATGTTTGGAAATGAAGGGTACTTCTATGACCTTGAGTGGAGTGCATCAGCACTTTCAACTGTATTTTCATTTAGAAAATAATGATTTACGTTTAATGTTTCATACGATTTGATCATTGTTTAGAGTAGTCTGTGGAATACAGAGAAGAATATTCCTCTGATAGTCAGAACATGGAGACCTGTTATTAAACTGAAAGCTTAAATCTGGTGCAGCTGTTTTGGGTTGAGTCACACTATTCTATTCACAAAGTATTGTGTTTCCTCAATGCTCTTATCATCGCTGGACTGAACAAACACTCACTATTTCATCGATGTGTGCTGTTATTATTCAGCAGGAACTGGGAACCATGAATTCAATTACATGTCTTTAAGCAATTGTTATTTGAAGCCATTGGTCATTCCACAGTTTCAACAACACTATTAAATCAAAGTGAATACAATTAAATGCACTGGATGAGAAATGCAGTCCTAATTAATTCTACACTAGGCACAATGTATACTACAGACCGACGCCCCCTCACGAGTTATTTTTAAAATCTCACAAGATGTTGTATTCCACGCGACTGTTGAGCATTCCGTTGTGTTACCACGCCATACACAATAGGCCCTCTCTTGTCCCTGTTGGTCCGCAGGACGGCAAGACCAGAATAAAGCCTATTCTTGTTGTGTCCCTTTTGCAGCGTGATCTAAAAGGGTGACTTCATTTGATCAGCTTCCTCATCGTTCTTTCACAGATCGGACCCCTCCCCCCTCCCCCTCCTGTGCCCTTGGGGTGTAGTAGTAATAGTAGGCGTTGGAGCACGTATGGTTGCATCTGGCGATAGTCTCCATCCTACACTCTTGTACACTGTTGTTTGGGTCACGTGGTGGGCCGTGTATGGCTTGATACGCTCAACACAATGTCTTTTGTGTTCCTTCTTTTTTTCAATGTTTTGAATGGATGTTTGGACGGCTGTATCACTATGGATTCATTTAGAGTCAGTTTCCTGGGAACGCTGTGTGTCAAAGTAACAGTAGGAGAGTTTTGTGGAGAGTTAGTTCATGCAAATTGGCTGCAATTTACTGTATCTTCCGATTTGAATAGTTGCCTCCTAATACTAGTATAGATGCATCTTTGGCTCACAATGTCAGTCTCATAAGGCGAAAGGTCCAAAGGTGTAAGGTGTACATCATGAAAGGGACAAATGAGGGACTTTGAATTTCCCATATAACTATCTGACCAGATTCAATGTTGATGTTATCACACAGAATACATGTACATTCACTTTCAGGTCCCACCAGATAATGTGAGATTAGGAGGACTGGGAAATATGGAAAGATTTACAATCATGATAAATAATTCAAAATATAATTCTAAACATTATCAGAGTCACATTGTAGTATATGGAAATTGAAAGCATATTATTATACTTTCCATTCCTGCTTTCCTTTCCGTTTCCTATTTAGATAATTTTAAGGGCATATCTTATACAATATGACTATAAAATGATTGTCGAGCCATAGAGATAGGTAAAGGAAATGGACTACAAGCCACTTTATAATAATATAACTCATGGTGTATGTGTGTATATAAACTAGCAGCGAGGCTAGTGGGAGTGTGTATATAAACTAGCAGCGAGGCTAGTGGGAGTGTGTATATAAACTAGCAGCGAGGCTAGTGGGAGTGTGTATATAAACTAGCAGCCAGGCTAGTGGGAGTGTGTATATAAACTAGCAGCGAGGCTAGTGGGAGTGTGTATATAAACTAGCAGCGAGGCTAGTGGGAGTGTGTATATAAACTAGCAGCGAGGCTAGTGGGAGTGTGTATATAAACTAGCAGCGAGGCTAGTGGGAGTGTGTATATAAACTAGCAGCGAGGCTAGTGGGAGTGTGTATATAAACTAGCAGCGAGGCTAGTGGGAGTGTAGGCCACCAAGTCAAGGTGCGGCTGTCCCTGCAGGTCATTCCATTTTCCATTCTGTTGCCTCGGTGCCCGTGTGATGCTAGCTGTAAACTGAGCTCCTCTGGTGTGTGTGTGTGTGTGTGTGTGTGTGCATGCAAGTAATACCTTAACCAACAATTGATACAGGAAATAATGACAAAATACACATTGACTATTTCAAGAAGATGGAAAACTTCACAAGACGCACGCATCTTTCTCCACATTGAAGGAATGGAAAACTGATTTATAAAAACCACAGATATCTAAATGCATATCTTTCAGGGATGCATCTGTTTTACGCTGGTGACTCTGAAATGCTGGATGAATGCTTGTTTTCCTTCTTCCCCTCAATGTGGGGGTCGGCGTAGCAGGAAAACAAGCGTGGTGTCCCAGTGTGGACTAATTACATTCCCACTGCAGCTCCTGCCCGTGGTGGTGATTAGGCCCCCAACACGCCCTCCTGGGAGCAGCCCGGTGTACAGTTACAGCGGGAACACGGGTCGCTAGGGAGCAGAACCTGAACCTTATCAGAACCAGCATCGGGTTGACGGAGTGAATAAGTACAAGCTAGTCATGTATAGCCCTCGCTATTGTGGGAATTATCTCATTCATCAATACCAGTTTGTTTTTTTTGTAAAAGATTATGTATATTACTTTAGTGGTATTCTATATATATATCTGCCATAGTAGGGCCTACTATCATGCATCATAGCCTTCATGTGAGTCACTTAATCATTCACCTTTGACAAGATTGACAATTTCTTTTTAAAAATGTTTTCTATTCCAATCCAGCCATAGGTTGTGTATTGTAATCATACGGACAAAAACAATAATTATGTATAGGAATTGCTTGTTGCTGCCCCCTTCAGGTTCTGTTATAAATGACACCATGTTAACACTGCTTCTGCTGTTCTGGAAATGTAGAACAGTATTAAGTGCAAGTTTTATTCCTGTGTGTGTGTGTGTGTGTGTTTGTGTGTGTGTGTGTGTGTGTGTGTGTGTGTGTGTGTGTGTGTGCGTGCGCGTGCTACACATGCAATGTCTAATTTGTTGAACATTTAACAATATAGCAACTCATAAAGAGCTAGAGGATTTCTCCTGACCTGTCTCTCCTGTGCTCTTGTCTCCACAGCGGTCTACATCCTGATTTGTGCAGGTGGGCTGATGATGGTGGTGGGCTTTTTTGGCTGTTTCGGCGCCGTGCGCGAGTCTCAGTGTCTCCTGGTGTCGGTGGGTCAATATGTGTGCCGCTGTCATACAGCGCCCAATGGATTAGTGTGTGAAGGCAACATGTAAAGAATCTTTAAGCAGAGGTCAAATGCGCAGTGTGTAGAATTTAGTTGCATCTACACAAACAGACTTGGCATAAATGAAATATAATATTCCTAAGTATTTTTTTAATTGGTGTATAATCCCAGGAAAATGAGAATGATTGTGTTTTTGTTAGCGTAGAATGAGCCCTTTGTATCTACAGAGGGAGCAGAGCAGTCCTCTTCCACTGCGCCCGTCGCCTTGCACTGTCATGTGTCTGCAGTCGTCCAGAACAGAACAAGGGCTCTAGAGAGGACGGGCTTTGATTTGTCATAATCATAAACGCTATTTTACATAATGACATATAGTTTTACAGGAAACAGAAACGAAATGCAATTTATTAATGTTTCACAGAAATTGAGGACATGGCACTTGACTAATGAATGCTGTGTTATATGATGACAAACTTTAGGAAGTACATACTAGCACCTTATAGGCCAGTACAAGCCATCGTAGCTTCTCCTTTTTCTTATTCTCCTGTCGTTTGGAAAGTGAAAGCAAACTCATCACTAGATGCCACTAAATCCTGCACTGCCCCTTTAAGAGACAACGGCTAAAAGACAACGGCTAGATAAGCTGCCGTAAATGCCTTTTAAACTAGTTTTGTTTTTATCCCACAGTTCTTTGCTTGTCTTTTGATAATCTTCGGGGCAGAGGTTGCTGCTGGGGTGTTCGGTTTCTTAAACAAAGAACAGGTAGGCCTTAACAAAAAAAAAATATATATATTCATATAATACACAGCATGTCCTATGAACAGTTTATGTACTGCAATTTATTCCCTTCCATCTTAGATTGTGGAGGAAGTTCAAAAGTTCTACAGTAGTTCTATTGCTGACAACTCTAACCCCAACTACAACGGCACCGCAATAGCATCTATATACCACACTATTGTAAGTAGAATATCATGCATCAACTTTGAACTCTTTCATTCACTACGTGTCTATCCCAGAAAGAGGATCTTATTTGCTTTCATCTTTGACTGTAGCTGCACTGCTGTGGTGCGTCCAGCCCAGACCCTGCTCTGTGCCCTGACGCTGAAGAGGACACCAAGGTATTACGCTATTAAAGCCATTAAACAAAGCATAGCAAGTGCCCGTGACTTTAACATGACCAAACCTGTTCATGTAAATACCTGTGAATTTGTAAACCAAGCCTCAGTGCATCATTGATAATGGGGTAATCGCTCTCTTTTGTTGTTTGCATTATGAGATCAAACACGTTTCTCAAGAAAGCAGATCCAACTTGCTTACTGCCAACATTACTGCATATAATCAACTGTTTCTTGTTCTTACAGGGCTGTTTGACCGCGATAACAGACTTCTTCAATGAAAAGCTCTATATAATTGGCTTCATTGGGATCGGCGTTGCAGGAGTAATGGTGAGAACTTCCTCCACGTGAACACAGACGATGAGCTTAGGCTCATCTGTGCTTGCTCTGAATCTTTTTACCAGAGCTCCCGCTATTTGAAGTGCACTGCTGCTGAGCAATGTTTGGAATCTCCTAGATGCATGTCAACATTAACATGTCCCTCTTGTTTTGTCCAGGTGCTTGGCATGATCTTCAGTATGGTTCTCTGTTGTGCGATCAGGAACAGTCGGGAGATCATCTAGAGCACCCTCCTGCAAATACACTACTGGCACCCTCCTACCAGCCATTCCACCACACAGATTAATGTACAGCTAACACTACACCTGTCCAGAGGTTGGAGACAGTGTTTCCCAGTCCTTAAAACTGTGAAGGAATGAACTCAATACATTTTGGTGGACCTTCCTTGTTTGCAAAGAAATCTCTTAATTAGCACTGAAATTAACAAGAAAACAAGTCATACACACCTTGCCATTGTTTAATTGGCTATTTTGTTAGTTTATAGCTATCTCAGCAGAAACACAATGAATGAGTAGTATTTCTGTAAATAGGGAAAACCATGTTTGCTTTTAGAGCATGCCTGTACATTCAAATTATTTATTTGTCGTGTTTTATCAATGTTAAGTAACTTTTCAAACTTAAATGTGGCGTAAGAAGTGTGCTGTTTTTTGGACTACTTTTGTTTCGTTAACTAAAATGTGCCTTGAGAAACACTTAACTTCTCATACCAACCCTCCTCATTCCAATGTAAGCATGCAAAACACTAGATGCACTTCCTCGTCTCCTAGTTTTAGTATTAAGTATTTGCATTAACAGTACAATGCAAGTGTGACCTTGTTATCAGCCCAAAGGACTATGAGATGCTGATTCATGCTAGTCTTTTTCATGGTACACAGCAATAATCCCATTTAACAATGTCCTTCACATGCTTTTAGGCAACATGTGCACACATTCACATTCTGCTTGTTTGTAGTGTGCACATTATTTTGGGTGTACATTTTGTTAGTGTGCGAATGAGGTGATATAACACATGCATTTTACTAAACTTAAAATACAATGGGTGCTTTTGACGATTGGGTGTTGTATCTTGTGTGATTTGAATATGTATGTAGATATTGATATGAGTCACCTACCCCCACCACCTGCACAAGTTTCAGAATCCCTTTCATGTAGGCAGAGAGCACTGAGCTTTATTCACATATATAGACACACATACAACATACATAGAAAACAACTTGGACCTTTATACTGATGTCTTGTTGAAATATTGAATAAACACATACAACATAAATAGAAAACATTTTGTTGGACCATTATACTGATGTCTTGTTGAAATATTGAATAAACTCAGTTCTATTAAAACATCAATGTATGAATATTTGACGCTCAGGCTACAGCACCATCTGCTAGCTACCATATTTAGTTTATTTGGACAAACAAAGCAGTGTGTAACTGCATCTCAAGTATTGGCAGAACAAAGACAATAACTACAAGTAACACTAGTGACTGAATAGACCGTTATCTGGATGGTCCAATGTAAAAAAAAAAAAACCAAATATAAAAAAATATGTATCAAAAATATATCTTAAAACAAAATGGTATTCATGCATTAGTTGGGCCATAAGGTTAACTTACTCTTCAAAAATAAATTAAAACAGCCCTTCTGCTTCAAGTCATTAAGATGTAGCAATGACGACGAAGTACTGCTGTCTACTTATTTTTGTTTTTACACAGAAAATTGTTCCCTTAGTCCACATTTGCATCTTTTTTCCCTCACAGAGGGAACCCCAGACGTACCCATGAGGCATACAGAACAAGGCAATCCTCAGTCGTACAAGACTGGACAAAACAAACTAACAGTGCCATTGGTCACGGAATATGAATCAGGGAAACGTGAAGTGCTTCAAAGCGCACCAACCAAGTTTCTCTTCGGTTTTTCTCTGGCTCAAGTAGGGTTTAGTATTACAGATGGCCCGTTGATTGCCAAACATAGTTCCTCTGATCTTGGGGCTTGGGGAATGCAGTCAGCCTGCTGGGCGAGGGTCACTTCAATGCAGACTCCTTACGCAGACAGGAGGCGGAGGGGCGAGTTCTCCACGATGTATTCTCCCACGCCCACAAAGTACATGACCTGAGCGATCCCGAAGAGGGGCGCGATGACCAGCGCCCTGCAGCCAGCGCCCTTCAGGAAGGCCGACGGTCCCTCCTTCCGCAGGATCTTACTGCAAAAACCACAGGAGGAACGAGTCGGGGTGAGTTTAGTCGAGCGAGCGTCGGGCCAAAAGCGCACCACGGGAGAAGATGGTTCTGGTTACTGCGGTGGCCATCTTACCGTATACAGTCCACCACGCCTCCGTACGCCTCCTCGTTGGCCGCCTTGCTCAATGACTGCAGCCTCGTCTTCACAACTGGAAAAAAAAATACAATAAAAATAAGTAGCAGAAAGGAGTCCACGGACGCATCGATCCGTTTGTTTTGTGCATTGAGGGGGCCGAGGGGGGGTCCCGAGAGCTCACCGTCGCAGGGGTTGACCGCCACAGCGGCCGTGGAGCCGGCCAGGCAGCCGGACAGGAAGGCCCAGTAGAAGGGAGCGGGCTGCTCTGCACTGGGCTTACCCAGGCGGTTCAGGTTGGCGAACAGCGGGAAGTACACCACAGAGAAAGGAACATCTCTGGAAAAAAACAAAAGAGGAAATGAAATACATTCAGATAATGTATTTTAGGATAATCGCCGCGGAGCAATTGGAATTAGAAGGTCACGCCCAGTATTTTTCTAATATTATTTAGCATCTTAATCGTTGCAACAATGCATTTTCACTAAGTGAGCTTATCCAAGGGGCCACAGCCATGATGCAGTATGCTCATCGTCCTAGAGAGGACAATACCTCTGCTCACCAACACTAACTATGGTGAACCATTTGGGAGGAAACCAAAATGGTACCATTGACGTGTCGCTCAGAGGAGGGCTGGCTCACCTCATGATGGTGGCCCCCAGGCCCCTGTACAGGCCCTGGATGCCCTGCGTGTGGAGGAGCTGCCGGGCGATCTGCGTGGCCGACACGGGCCGTGGGGCAGACGCCACATTGTACGAACGGCTCAGCATGGGGTTGGGCACCACCAGCTTTGGCGATAGCATGACGCCTGGCTTCCTCTGTGCCGCTGCAAAACATACAATGGAAAAAGTACTTTTATTTACCATTTAATGTTGAAGACTGTTGAAAAAGGTTCAATCTGGCACTCTAGCCTGGCATTGAGTACACACTATTGTAGAGTTTATCCCATGTAAAGTCTAAACTGTAAGAGAACAGATATTCTGGCATGCTGTACAAGTGCATCCATCCGTCTCAACATGTTCAGTAACAAAAGGAGCCAGAGTCTTGACATGCTACCACACAGATCTCCTCTCTGGTACGGAGGACGACACGGGCCACGCACAGCTGTACGACCAACAACCCAGAGTCCTTTTGAAGTTATGGTAGGAGCACACCTTTGACACCGGCATACAGACACCGTCTTTATGTAGCAGGCAAAGTGAGACTCACCTAGTCGGCCTGCGTCCTGCAGTTGGATCTTGAGCATCTCCATGGGGGTGGTGATGACCACCTGGCACATGCCGGCCCCGCAGCCAGCCAGCATCTCCTTCACAACCGTTAGCCCCTTCCTGCCCCAAGCAAACACCAAGCGGTGACAGTGAGTGAAATGGAGACGGCAAGAGAAGGACAACAAATGGAGACAAGAGAAGGACAACAAATGGAGACGCGTCGTTTCTCACCCGTCTTTGCTGAGGTGATGGCGGAAGAAGTCGTTGGCGGCGAGCTTGATGGCCTTCTCAGGGGTGACCAGGGTCAGGTTGACAGCGGCGCCTGAGGAGAAAAAAAATTGCCAGTGAGCAATGGCGTCACGATCGCGCGTCCCAAGTGACATGAATTAAAAACGCATTCAGAACCCCTGTCAACTAACAGCAGATCATTTACTCAACTGATGGTTAGAATCTGATTAACAATGAAATCCAGAAAGAGTAACTTAAGAATGGATGGTTGAAAAGAAGGGTGGGTGGGGGGGGGGGAAACAGGCAAGGTGACATGGACCATGTAGAGAACTGGTAGAAGGAAAAACTGCATGTGCGTGCATGTAATAACAAAAGCAGGTGCAGAGAGATGGCTGATTCAACTTGTTCTTCAATATGAAATAATGACATGAACAACATCGTGCCACGGAACAACGACTGGTTAGGAAGTCCTAAGTGGGTTAATGAGTTGATGACATGTTAGAAAGCGGAGGGAGAAAATAAAAAAAAAAGAAACGGCAAAGGAAAGGAGCCACGTCCTTCATTCATACACTGCACATAAAGACTTGAGTGGGGGCAATTCTGAATGGCTCAATGGCCAACAGACAATGGCAAGAGCCTTTCAGTCCAGTTACCATGGAGATAAAAAAAAAAAAAAAAAAAAAAAACATCACTCCACCCTCCTCCAAAGTCTTTAGGGGCACCACGACAGCTCAACACACAGAGGTGACGCAACAAAGACAACGAGAGGACAGCCAAATAACAGGGTTTTGGAAAGGTTACTAAGGTATGGGATAGACATGGAAAAAGAATGCATACAATCATTAGACATCAAAACAAAGACCTGTGCCTATAGTGCTTTTCTTTCATGAACAAGAGAGAGAGAGCAGTGTAGTAAGAACCATTAAAGGATTTGCCTCCAGCGGGGCTGCGCCATATCGGCTAGCCTTCAAAATCCCAGGGGGACCCACGTCTGTAATATGAAAAACACAGATGCAAACAAACGGCATTCCTCATACAGTCAGAGACCTCTCGCTACAGAGGGCCTCCAGTAGACTAGACAGTTCTGATTCAAGACAAAAAGGATTGAATGCAATAAGCTCAGCGGATGTCACTATGGCAGTTTGCACCTCACGTGCGTTTAGGGTGATGACGTACATCAAAGCGGCGCCAACTAAACTGAGAACACGCATGTATTGTTCTTACATTCCTCGGCAGTCTATCATATTGCTACCACGTGGAGTAAACCAATGCTATTTTCCAAGCAACACAGAACGTCGAATCACAATCAAACCAGTGTTATATTAGCGTGCGGGTACTTCTAAATGGTTTACAGGGACAGCTTTACGAGTAGATTTCTAGGCGGGATGTTACTGGCCTTCATTCTAAATCTGGAACATGTCTTACCTCTATACATGCCAAAGTACCCCTCCGATCTTACTGTCTTCACAAGGCAGTCAACCCTGTCAAGGGAAAGAAAATGTTTAATAGAATGTAAAGAAGGGCTGGGCTTGACAATATAAAAGCGCAGTCTCACAAATGAGACTTAATGAGATAAGTTTGACGGAATGGTCTCATTAAAGATCTCAAAGGGAACAAACAGCTAAAGGGTAATATGCGCGAGCCTTCTAACACGCAACATTGCCAGGCTTCCAAGACATTCATGACTGGGTGTAGTTCACTACAGAAATAATAGCAGTCTGGTGTTCAAATAAAGTGCCGCAGCCCTACTAGGGAGAGCTGGAGCCAAAATGGCTGGAGCTGGAATAGCTGAGCAGAAAATGTCTATAGTCTGCACATTCCACTTGGATTAGAGATCATCATAGACTGGAGCTGAACAAAAGGTTGCTCCCATTCAAACAGACTCAAGTCACGACCTGTGCAATTAAAAATCAAGTTGGCAGCCAGTCATGTCATAGATCCCTTTCGAGACAGGCCCCACCATGTAAATGATTGAATTTTAAATGTTATAGAGGAGAAATGGTCAAGTGGGAATTGAACACAAACCAGTGTTGGCATCATGCTGCAATGTGTTTATAGAGCGCTACACGTTACAACCAAGTAAAGTAAGTCAGGTCAATTTCATTTGGAAATGTACAATATCCATCAGAACAGCATCTGCCAACAGGCCTTCAGTGAATACCATTGCTGAAAGATAGTAGACGCAGCTGGTGGCATGTTATGACTGTCTTAGCAACAGCAACTACATACCGATGCCCATATGGGTATAGAGCCACAGTGGGAACTTACATGCTTTTGTAGACCTGATGACCTGGTCTTTGGTTTTGTAGCCTGGTTTTAGCCAGGTCAATGGGGAAGACACAAGTAACCCCAACGATGCCTGCAATACCGCCATTAATAAGCTTGGCGGGTAGGCTACAAGGGAAGAAAATAAGTATATTAATACTTTCATATACTCATCTATAACCTTATATTATACATAC
>OMKI01052196.1:16945-32897 GCA_900302315.1 Phycis blennoides
ACATTATACATACACACATATATATATATATATATATATATATATATATATATATATATATATATATAAATAACAATTAATTCTTGTTATTTTCTACCAGTATAAAACCACATACCTGATTGGTTGCTGAGACATGTCGACTTTGAGATGAGAAAAGACAAAATTGATATTTAACTATGTGGTGTTTAAAGAGTTTTCTGGAATCGAAGTGAGATGTGTCCTGAAACAAAGAATTGCAATCAGTTTTAAAAACACCCAAAAACTCAGTAGTAGCGAAGAGAGCTAAATGAACGGATATCAAGGCTTCTCCAGCTACCTCAGAGACCTAACGATGCGCTACTTGAGAGGCAGTGCTTCCCGTATGCGGGGCGTGTTTAACTCTCACCGACAGGAATGCATTTCTTTTTTACTTCCTGTAACTGATCTCTCCATTCTAATAGCTAGATGGGCAAGACAAGCTATAATACACATAATAACATTTAATGCCAACATTATAAAAGTAAACTTGTTTTGTCATATAATGGCCCCTCCTTTAATATAACACTATCCGCATTTTAGTACGACGAAACCGTGTAAATGTGAAATCCGTGTAAAACCTCCAATAGGAAACGATTATGTGTTAAGCAAAAATATGCATTTAGAAAATAGTTATTCATTTTGGCCCTTATAGTTTGCTCCCATCAACAGACAACCGTACTACCCAGGCAAGCGTTTCACGATTAACGTTTGTAACAAATTCAATTGGCAAAGATAATGATCATGGTAGCAATCGTGACATTTTTACAATGTAGCCTATCAAGTAAACGACGTTTCTTACCGCGTATACTTTGTTCTTGAACGAAATGACAAACGTATTCTGCAACCGACTGCTCTGCTATGCGGCGTAGATTGAATGAATATATGAGCTAGCCTGGTGGAAAATTCCATTCGGTGGTAGGTGGGCGGGGCTACTGGTCTAGCGGTTCAAGTTACTGTTCTTTGTCAGCCTGACGTTTGATTGGCTCCTCCTTTGGTTGTTACTTTCCACAAAATACCCGGAAATGACAACGTAGCAGCCCAGACAGCGAGACAGCACGCTACAAAGGGAAGTTTCTCGAAGCCAAATTGAGGAGGGATTATCACACTACAAAGGGAAGTTTGTCGAAACCAAATTGAGGAGGGATTATCACGCTAATGGAATGACATTTTATAAACAAACGACATTTGTTATACTTATCTCACATCTAGCGTAAACGTCTAATTCTACTCTTGCAAATATGCCAGTATGTAACATTAGTGTAGTCATACGCCCACGTTCGGTGTAACTATCATTTGAGGTCTATATGCATTACATATAATAACTACTCAAAGTTAACCATCCAAGACGAAAGAAAAACCCGATTCGAATTATGTGTCCACTTTCTGTGAAAGTAACATCTACCAATACGTGAATATACAGTGTTGGTATAGCGCATATGCTTCATACACGTGAGCGTAAATTTTAAAACTTGAAAGAAGTATTTATCTAATGGTATTCTATAAATTAGGATGTAATAATTTAATATATGTTGTTATATAATTTGAAACAAATTCCCCAAGGGTGAATAGGCTACCATAAATAAAGAAATTAAACTGGCATTGTGTGAATAGCAACAGAACGTGCCCTGTTCTCATGGTCTGCTGGTGAAGGCAAATTCCAATCACCTAATTCTTTATTTTCATTAGAATGTGATAGGCCTACAAACCATATTAAAACAACATTGCATTTCTTGTCGGGGTTGTGCCTTAGCCCCAATAAATATTTTTTTTGCTAACATTTGAAATACCAATTTGATTATACTCTTCAAAGGCAATGGGAGAGGCACAGCTGCCATATCACCTATTATGACTCTTCTGTTCCCTTCACTCCTCCTATTCAGTGAGATAATGCAATACCACAGCAGAGGAGAAGCTAGACAACACAGAGCAAGAGTCATATTGCCTTTCATGAATGTAAAATCAATTCTGATTTAGGTCCCTTTAAAATGTATTAGATAGATAGATAGATAGATAGATACTTTATTAATCCCCATGGGGACATTTTTGAGTATAGTAGTATCTATTGATCTATAATGTTGATGAATGTTTCATAGCACAGAAGAGAGTTAATGAAAGAGGGATTAGTCTTTTTCTGACACGTGTCACCCTACATGCAAAGATATCAGCTCATAAATTAACCTCAGCTGTCTTTCCAATCTATTTTAGACGTGCACGTGGCACATGTTTGGGGACACTTTGAATCGCTACAAAGCTCTCACAAAAGTGCAGGACGTTAACATTTAAACATCATTCGTCATCATTCACTGGAATGATTTGAATTCCAAAATGAGTCCTGCAGGCAAAAATAGCGGTGTGATGTCATGTGAGGATTAGGCCATGTGATTAAGTGTTTACCTAGTAAACAGTGCCTACTTGTGCTATGTGTCACGCTGTACAATCTGTTACCATCCATGTGATCATGTGCAGCAGCCACAAATGGATTAGTCACAACAGTATGTCCACACTGTTTCATTTCACTTGCTTTCATGGGACCAGGTGTCAGGCGAGGTCATTCAGGAGTGAGACACACATGCTATCCCAGCAAACCAAGACAGTAAACCAAGCACAGCGACTTCATACAAATATTGTGATGCCTTTGTGCAACCAAATTAATAATAATAAAACAGATTTGTTTTACCACACTATGAGGTTTTAAATATGTTTATTTGGAAACAAAAAGTCACACAACTTTTATATCCAGTGTTAACTCAGGATTCCTTTCATGGTATTCCGTGGAGGAACATTTAATTCAAAAGGACCATATAGGGATGCCAATATCCCAATTATGAATCATGAAGTGGAGGTTATATTTTTATTCTCGCAAAAGGTGTAAGTATTTCCACAGTGATAATACAAATCTCCATATTGACCAGCCCCAATACCAACAATAGGGTTGTCATGATTATCGAAAGTAAATGGTGGTCATTACAATATCAAACAGTTGCCTGCTGTAAACTCCATACACACATTGCAAAGCCCCCCCAACAAGCATCAGGGGGGAAATCCAACCAAAGCCAACAGCTGGCCTTGAGAAGCTTAAAAGGGCAGCAGGAAGTTGCTCTCGTGGATGTGTGTCACAGGCTTGGTACACGTGGGCCGGTTGCTGCTGGCCCTGTGGGCGCACTCGTCCACGGCAGTGTTGCAGGAGCCACAGTGGCAGCCGAGGGCCACGGGGTAGCTGAACAGAGAGCTGCCCTCGGTGGGGCAGCCGGGCAGCACGGCCGTGCGGTACTCCACCCTGTTGTACGTGCAGCCCTTCTGGATCACGAAGCGCCGGCCCACTGGATCTTGCATGTTGCTGTCCTGGTTGTTTGATATCACACAGGCGTATGATAATAAGAACGTGACAGAGTGCACAGAAGTGGATAGGATACACCGATTCACAATCAGGAGGGTTTGGTGTCGTCGCCTGTTTTTTCTCGTTTGAACTTTTCCCAGGCCTACTGAAAGACAACAATCGGCTTTTCTAAATGTTAAATCCAACTCCGCGATCCAACATTAAATGGTCAAAATACAGCCATGCCACGACTGCTATTTGTATGAACAGTTTCCAAGCCCAAGATACTATAAAACTGCACATACCCGTGAGTAACAGAATCCCATGCAGATGGTGGTGTTGATGGCCACACAGAAGCTGCACTCTGGCTTCTCCACGTACAGCGTGTAGTCAGTGGGGAGGCACATCGGAGCAGCTGGGCTGAACATCAGCACTAGGAAGCCGCCGACAAACACAAAAGTATCCATTGGTTAGATTGATCTAGGTTACTAGGTACGGGTCAATCAATGGTTTAATTTGGCTCTTAGCAGATGGTAACAATTTATGTGTTGCAGGTTTTAATGGTTGGTTGCCTTCTGAACATCTGAAGGTGGGCAGTATTTATGTTTAACATTTTAATCCTTATTCATGTCCAGATCCTCGTTACCTTTCATCAGTGATGAGGGAGGGAAAATTCAGTCCATTATGTGAATGACATGCATTAACGAACTCAAAACACAGGTGATGAAATTACATGGCGATAACCCAGTGTGATCTATTAGGTATGCATTGTAGTTGCAAACACTAGCCTCTAGATGTCCCCATATGAAGGGAAATCGGCTTTAGGGGTTTACGTTTACGATAGTGCTGGCTGTATGGTCCAGTTGTACATGACAGTTCTATAAAGTAGCCAGTTACAAAAAAACCAACCAGAACAACCTCGTGCAATTAACAGAGCCCAGCAAGATCACAGTGCAAGATGTAGGCCCTGCCAGGACTGCATACGTGTCCACACGCTCCTCAGTTAAGTTAAAAATAAAGGGCCATTTCTCGAGCCTTAGCTTCTGGTTGCATGCTGGCCAGCTTCTACTAAGGTGCCATTGTGGTGCATTGCACCGTCAGTTTAATATTTTACACTCTCCGTTGAATATTGTAATACAACTCCTAAAAGTGAATGCCTGTACATTACACAGTACACCGTACACAGCAAGCAGCATTATACACAACGTGATTTCGATGCACATGGCTTTTTGGCCAGTATATCCACTGTATTATCCTCATCCACACCAAGGCAGGCACCCAGAGGAAGTGCATATATGTGCTTACATGCCATAATAAGATAAAACTTGATTAATCGCCTAATGGGAAATTGGTTAATAGTACACCTGTAATCTCTACATCCTCGAACACCATAAAACCATAACTTCCAGACTTGTCACAAAGCTCAAAGACCTGTACATCAGTTCCACCTTGTGCAGCTGGACTCTGGACTTCCTGACGAGGATCAGCAGTGTCACCTCCTCCCCGCTGACACTCGGCACCAGATCAGCCCCCTGCTGTACTCCCTGTTTCCCCACGGCTGCATGAGCCCACACAGCTCTGAGGTGGCCACACCACGCAGGTGTGGTCATGAAGGCAGCGAGGCAGTGGCTCTTCTTCCTCTGGCGACTGAGGAGGTTTGGTCTGGACTCCAGGATACTCACCAACTTCTAGGTGTACCATCGAGTATCCTGGCTGGCAGCATCACGGCCTGGTATGGCAGCTACACCGGCCTCGACTGCAAAGCTCTGCAGAGGGTGGTTAGGGCGGCCCAGCACATCACCAGGGCTGAGCTGCCAACCATCCAGGACCTCTACAGCCAGCGTTGCAGGAGGAAGGCCCAGTGGATCCTTTCGAACCCCAGCCATCCCAGCCATATTCTCTTCATGCTCCTACTGTCTGGCAGATGTTACAGGAGCATGCGGACCAGAACCAGCAGGTTCAGAGACAGTTTCTACCCACAAGCCATCATGCTACTGAACTGCTGGCAATAACACTTGCACACATACCATACACACATACATGATTGGACCCTCACACCCGTCCTCCCCGCCCCCTAACACACACAGACACAAACGCTTGGCCACTTTAAGGCTACATACCGCTATATCTACCTGAACATCTCTTTGCACCTTATTATGTTTGCACCTTACCCAGTTCATACTTACTTTCGCATTCTTATCTATTATTCACTTATTTACTTATTCACTTATTAGCAGTGTACTACCTTTTTGCTTATTTGATTTTATTTTTATTATGTAAAGTTGAGTTGACCTGTAGAAGAAGAATTGCCGGTAATGACGTACGTTGTTATCTAGTATGTGACAATAGACTGACTGAAACTGAAACTGAACTGACTAGAACTAGAATATCTGGTCTGCATGCAGATTTTCCAGAATGAAGGATTGATAGCACTGACAAACGGTCAGCAAAAAAAATTAGGCTAGCTCTCTTGCAGCCTACCCAAATAAATATGATTGCAACTTCAGAGTAGCTCTTACTGCTGTAACTAAACCACAAATGCCATGTTTCTTAAAATAACAAGAGGGCAAACTAGGGCAAACCGTTATACAAGTATGATGCGTTGTTTCTCTATCTGTTGTCTGATGTTGGTTCAGTGAGTTCCCTGGTTGTGTTTATTCAGTTTATTCAAATACATAAAGCATACAGTTCAAGGAAAGATCACATCCCTGACGTCAGGGGCGTGATAATTGTAAAGCAAAAATAATAATACATAGATGGCACATGCACGACAACTCACAGAGATTAATTAATAACATTAATAATAAAGATATGTGAGTGAAATAAGACATTGATAAGTTATATGATGACAGACAGACAGACAGACAGACAGAAATACTTTAATGATCCCTGAGGGAAATTGCATAATGCATGATACATGGCACACATCCCAACACCAAGCAAATTCAATACGATCACGTGGCAGTTTATCACTCCATTACCAGGCTGTACAACAAAAATGCAACACAATAGGCCTCCAGTTTAGAAATTGATGACAACTCTGTAGCAACTAATGTGACCACGGCACGGTTTATTGTAACTGTGAGTGCTGTTATAAAAATGCTCAAGGTTCATTCAACTGCAATTAATGAGTGACACAGAATTCATAATTTCATGTGATAAATAATTGATGTAAGGTTAAAATGTACATTTGATAAATAGATTTGTGTTATACAGATATTGATAATATTGATGTATAACAGATAAATTAACATGAGTTTACAAGGGTCATAGCCACAGTTAGCCACAGTGTCGCTTTGTGTTATCTTTGTTTTTGCGCTGTGGCGCACAAGTTGTTAACGCATTGTTTAAGAACCGACCTGTGTTGTGTGTTGTAAAGAGAGCTACAGTAGCAATAAGGTTTATTGTCCCCGGGCTGCACACGCATCTAACCCTGTTTGTCAATGGAAAACATGTCTTTAACGAGACCTGTTTCATAGGCTGTAGCCTACAGTTCCATGGGTATTAGCTGGTGTAAGTTCTTCGATAGCGCTGTGCACCTTTTGCAGGCACTACTTTTAAGGAAACAGTATTATTTTACTACTACTTGTCTTTTGGCCTTGATAGATAATTAACAAATCGTATAATTTAATAAGTCAACCTTTATCTTGAAGCAACTCTGGGACTTCGTTCATTGGCGAGAGCAGGATATAATGTAGACTATAAGAACGATGGCTATTGGTGCGAGGTTGTAGTTTGTGCGAATAGCTTAAGGGTGAAGCTAACAAACCATGGCAGGTGCGGGAGGTCAAGTGTCCAGCTTCACCGTGTGGGACTATGTGGTGTTTGCAGGAATACTTTTGGGGGCTTCTGGGATCGGCCTCTGGCAGGCTTTTCGCGGTCGCAAGGGGAACACGAATGAGGAGTTTCTACTGGGTGGGCGTCAGATGCACGCGGTGCCCGTTGCAATGTCCCTTACTGCCAGCTTCATGTCTGGTATCACGGTAATCGGCACGCCGGCCGAGTCTTACAGTTACGGCACTGCCTTCTGGCTCTTCGGCCTGAGCTACGCCATCACGTCCGTTGTCACGGCGGAGATCTTCGTTCCCTTTTTTTACCGACTGGGGATCACCAGCGTCTATGAGGTAAGCAGAGGTGCGGTTATGCATAGTTATGGTAATGAAGCGATATTGGGAAATGATATGAAGGTTTCTTTCAAGCATATGGTGCTACATGCAACATAGCTGTGAAATATGTATTTTTATATTTAATTCTAGCTGAATTAGACCTACTTCAATGTTGTGATGAGCATTTCACATCATATGCATGAAGAAACTCAAACCCAGATGTTTGAAATAGGAATGACATACCATTATAAGACAAAAAGAGCTGTTCTTGGCTGAGATTGGTCTTCGGAACCCCATTGAGGTTAAACCAAAATTGATAAAATAATTTCAAAATGTTGACTCAAGTAGGTACTACACATAATAATCTTCGAAGGTGTGGTACCTGAATGGTGAAAATTGTATTCCACTCTAGAGTGGACTGCAAACTGTTCAGGCAGTGGCAGACACCAGCCACCAGCTTTCCTTACATTTCTACATCTGTCTTCATATTTATATTTCTAGTACCTGGAGAGGCGCTTCAGTAAGAGTGTGCGTGTTTTGGGGACAAGCATATTTATTATGCAGACGGTAGGTTGCATATCTTGTTTCATATGCAAGTAAATGTAATCTCACATTTTGTATCATACATCATACAATTCGTAAAACGGTTCCAAAAACAATTAATGTGAATCTTGCATTTGTTGACATGTAATTACCTAATGGGGACATCTGCTTTAGATCCTATACACTGGTTTGGTCATCTACGCTCCAGCTCTTGCACTGAACAAAAGTAAGTTTAAGTAGGCCTGTATGAATATGGGATCGGTTTAGTTCACGTCTATGATGTGTTCTTCCATGAGATAACAACACTACCAACTCAATTGATTGAATGGGTTTGTGTTCCTACACTGTGTGTTTCTTCAGTCACTGGGCTGAACCTCTGGGGAGTGTTGGTGGTCACGGGGGCAGTGTGCATCATCTACTGTACCTTGGTTGGTAGTTAAAATCACTTCAAAAATATACATCATGACTGAATTTCATAATAATCACATGAGACATCACAAGACATACATGTGTCATCCACACCATTCTTATCTTAACTTGCAATGTTCTCAACTTCTTTGAGTTGAACATGACTTTCAAGTTGTACGACGATTAGGTCAAATCATGGTGCAACATAAAAAGTATGCAACAGGCGCGTCATGAACCTGGCTGAGCATGCCTGTTATGGTTACTGCAGGGAGGCCTGAAGGCTGTGATCTGGACTGACGCGGTGCAGTTGACCATCATGCTGGCAGGCTTTGTTGCAGTCATCGCCAAGGGCACCGTTCTCAAGGGAGGCATGGCGAAGATATGGCAGGATGCTGCCGAGGGAGGTCGTCTCGAATCATTTGAGTAAGAGGAATGAAGATCCAATCCATAAACACTGTGTTTGGTATCAGAGCAGTGATATGTTGAAACATGGCCCTCCAGAAGAAGGACAAAACAGACTGCCTCGGTCTGTCTCTGCCTTCTCTGTAGTTTAGAGATGCCCTCTTGTGGGTGGTGATAGGAAGACCTGTGAAGAAAGAACAGGGAGAGCTTTAGTCATGCTGCGTAGACCTTTAAGAGCATTTAACCTTTCATTCTAGCTTTGACCCGGACCCGCTGAGGCGCCACACTTTCTGGACCATTTTAGTGGGTGGCAGCATGATATGGATCTCTGTGTACGCCATCAATCAGTCCCAGGTGCAACGCTACCTATCCTGCAGGAGCCTGAACCACGCCAAGATGTAAGAGGCTCGTATGTGCCCATGCACAATAGTCACATAGCAGAACCCACATCAATCAACTTAAGCAATTCATGCTATATATTTTTTGCTTATTGATCTAAAAGGAAAACTCCCACGGTTCTCATTTACTAATCTAGAAGGGCATGTTTTTTATGCTTTTCTGCCTGTGCATATCACTCAGCATTTGCAAGTAAAAACAAATAGATGCCAATGAAAAAATTGTTTAATTTTCACACAATACATCACAGGTCACTTTCAGGTCACAAAACATTGGCACAATGTTCTCATGAATGACACACTGGATTGAAAATCAATAGAATACAAGTGTTGTAGCTCGCATGGGTGACCTGACTCCACCTGGCACCACAAACACCTTCGACATATTAGCATTGCCACAGTAGCATTGTCGCCGCACTTAGGAGGGCACTTAATGACAAGAGACTAATAGGGAAGGTAAGGTATTTATGGTATTCATGGCGAAGCCTGAGAATGCAGGAGGGGAAGCCTGGACAATGTCTAGCCTTGCCCTCCTCTATGAACGATTTGTAAACACGTTATTACAACGCTCTTAGTTAATGTGAACTATATGTTTATGTAATTATTTCCTGTTTTGATGTGACGGCAACACATTAGTGTCAAAAAGCTATAAAGATTCCCAACCGCTGCTGAAGTACTATGTGTAACATCAGGCATGTTGTTAGACCTGGGCATTCGAGGCTCTAGCCCTGGATCTTTTGGGAATAGCCCCGGATCTCTGTGCTGTCAAATAACAATAAATTAAAAAAAAAAACATAATAATGATGAAAATCAGTGGCCAAGCTAGACCTTTTTTGGTCTAGCTTGCCTTAGCCCACCCAGGGGCCACAGCATTACCCACAGCACCCCCATAGCACCCGCAAGAAAATCATTTATTTATTGTTTATCATTTATTTATTGCCATCACCCTCAGTTCCAGATTCGGCGCCGCCACTGAGCCCACCCTATCGTTTTGTCCTCAAATCTACGATATTCCAAATCCCCAATAGAAGTTAATTGCCAGCAACTGTTCCCTAACAATCTGGCATGTTTATCACCTTACGGAATTCCTGCATTTTATTGTCATTTCACAATATGTATTACAAAGAACAAACGAGACTAGAAGCAGCTTTAGTCTGCACCCATCAACACGTCATTCATTTAATTCAAGTAGCATGGATGTGTCATCTCAAAAGCTATTACTTTTAACCTTTGCTGTTGTTTTAGGTCCTTGTATTTGAACTATTTGGGCCTGTTGGCAACCTTGAGTCTGTCCATGTTCAGTGGCCTCACCATGTACTCCATTTACATGAAGTGTGATCCCCTCACTAACAACGATGTAGGATCCACTGACGAGGTGAGAGAAACCCAGCATAGCCCACAAAATATACCTATATCCCATCAGATGGATCTTGGATGGATGAAATTGTGTGTGTCATGAATGAAACCACAATAATTACTGATGACAATCAAACGAAATGGTATGTTTTTGTAATTAATTCATAATCATGATGGAATTTACATCAATTCATCTATGAACCAGCTACATTCTATGTATCTATCTAAGCTGTTACCGTACCTTGTCATGGATATTCTGGCAGTCCACGAGGGAGTGCCTGGGTTGTTTGTGGCTGCCGCTTACAGTGGGACTCTCAGGTGAGGCCCAAGACCACCAGTGTGTGAAAACTCAGGGCTGTCCTTAGGGGGGGGGGGGGGTAAATTAGGATGATTCTAAGGGCCCAGGACTGGACAGTGGTAATATTAAAATTATATGCAAGGACATTTTGGCAAAATATTGATTAATCATTCATTCAATTAAATGAACATGTGTTGTTTCTCCATTTTTACAAAATCATTAGAAAGTCTTGACCCTACTTGACCCTACCTCTCGTTTGTCATTATGTTGGTAAAATGAAGAAGTCAGGTTGTCAGAAGAGGAAAGAGAGGGAAAAAAAAAGATTATAAAATGCAAACGAATATATAACATTTAAAATGTATGTCTTTTATGAAAATATATATATATTTTTTTTCTGGGCCCCCTGCATTCTGTCATGGGGCCCAGAATAACAATATTGTAGAAAGGATCACCAAACAAATCCTTCTTTGCTGTTGGTAGCCAACGGTTCAGTTTACTCTTAAGCTCAGCTGCTGCTGTGCTTTATAGATAAGATGGGTGATGAGTAATTGACAACACCTGCCACTAACTCACCTGTCCTCTAATCATGTCTCGAGAGCCATGCCCCCCTATAGCTCTCTTCAGACAACAACTAATAGTCTCCCCACAAGCAACTTTTCACGTTGAAATAGAAATCAAGGGCATTATAAGCGCTGTTGTGTCCTGGTTAGAAAAAGCACATACAGATACACAGAAGACACAAAATACACATATATTTTTATATGTATATATACTGTATATATATATATTTTTTGCAGCATATTGACTATACATGTATGTCTTATCTTAGCACAGTGTCGTCCAGCATTAATGCACTCGTGGCGGTCACAGTGGAAGACTTTGTCCGACCTAAATGGCCACAGCTGACGGAGAAGCAGCTGTCCTGGATCAACATGAGTCTCAGTGAGTCCTGTGCTGAACTCACAATCATTCAGTGGTGATGGTCATGATGATAAGCGCTCAGGGATTCATTGGTATTGTCGTATGCCCAGCCAGCATTATGAAATTTCAAGTCAAGCTCTTACAAGTGAATCATTGTTGGGTCAACTGACTTTTGAACAAGACTGTCGTCACAAAGCTTGCACAGCGTGAAAATTATTGCACATTGACGCTACATGAAGGCCAGGGGTCCGTGTACCATTCGTTCTTTTGAATTTCAATTAAGAACGGAAAACAAAACTGTTTGTTATTTTGCTATTCCGTTTCTAGTGTCAAACAAAAAAACAGATTTCGACCTCTATTCCGATTGATTTCCAGTATCTAATTTAATGTTCATGCCAAATATACAACATTCAAAAAACTCGGTCTCGGTGTCGATGTTGATTGGTGTTGATTTCGGTGTTGATTTTGATATTTTATTCTCTCTGGCTTCTGTGCCCCGGAAGTTATGCAGCTATGCTGCCTAGCAGGTATTTTTAAGTTTCTGGATAGTCAGTTCTGTATCAGTGGATGTTGGTCTGCCATCGAGATCCATGCGAAATACATCAAAGAGTTGTTTATATATATAAACAACCCTTTCCATCTGAGGAGGACAGATGTCGTGCAGGGATGTTTGCACACCTGATGTCTCGGTGTTGCTTAATGACGATGTAAATGACAACTACATGCCGCTTCAAAACACTTTGTGTAACATTATAATGTTACAGATATAAATACACCTGTGTACCCAGCTGTTAATGCATGGCTAGAATTCTTGCCCAGTGTGATGTAGATGTAGATTGTAGGTTGTAGATTGTGTTTTTTTTGTTTGTTGTGAGTGACACTGAATGACGCAGCGGGCTAAGAATCATAACTTCCGGGGAACAGAAACCCGAGAATAAAATAACAAAATCAAAATTGGCAACAAGACTGTTTTTTGGTTGTTGTATATTTGAAGTGAACATTAAATTAGATATTGGAAATAAGGTCGAAGTCAGTTTTTTGGTTTGACACTAGAAATGAATAATGAAATAACAAACTGTTTTCCCATTTTATTGTTTATTGTTTTTCGTTCTTAATTGAAATTCAAAAGAACGAATGGCACACGGGCCGCAGGGCAGCTTCCAGCTGTCCAGAGTTCAATTCTTGCAAACAAAGAGAGAGGGATGAGCGGACCAGCATTTTTTATTTGTTGAATATTTCACTTACAGGATGTAATTTTATTGATGACATTATTGTATTAACTATTGATCATTAGTGACTACAGATATGACAAAGATATTGAAGCTACGGGCCAGTCGAAATGTTACACATAGCCACTCGAAGCACATATTTTACATATTTGTATACACATATATATTTTTATGATTGAGCAAACCTGAGCCCAACTGTCTTTAACCCAGTTCTAATTCAACATAACATCCTGCCTATCAAATTATTTCCAACCTTCCAGGTGTATTCTTTGGTTCGGTTTGTATTGGAATGGCTGGAGTAGCTTCGTTGATGGGAAATGTTCTGCAAGTAAGCATACTGCATTAGATTTTTCCTGCACAAATATCCATTGTTTACATCGTACACTCATGCATGGATTAAGCTGGCTAGTAAACAGCAGTGTAGACCCTTTTGCAGTCGACGCCATGGTTCAATAACAGCGTAAGCTGGTGGCAAAACAAAGCAAAACCTGCAGGCTAATACAAATAGTAGACTACACAAACTATCCAAACTCTCCCATCTTGCAGTTTGGTCGAGTCCCTGAAATGAAGTATTGTCAGTTGTAGGATTGGACAACTGTTGTAGGTGTGATGTTACCATAATGATTGTCATGTTAATCATTCAATGGTTTAATGAGGTGAGGAAGTCAGATTCTGAGAGCAGCTCTTCTCTAAGACTCAACATAGATAAGATAAGATAAGACTTTATTCATCCCTGAAGGAAAATTGGGTCGCCGTAGCAGCCTGGGTACAAATAAATACAATACAAAAAATTAAAATAAAATGAAATACCAAAAATAAAAAAGAATTAAAATAATAATAATAATCAAGATGCAGCCCCACCATCATTTGAGTGGAAGACATGCATGTCATTAGTTACAATATAATATAATATACTAAACACAATATAGAAAGTAAAGTAATAACTTATATTTGATTATGTGTCTAATCCTCAGATACTGTAGTTTAAAACGGATCTCTTGAATGGTGGTGGCGGTGTTTAGGTTGAGCTGAGCCCTAACGTCAATGTCCTAGCGCCATGAAGCTGTAAAAACACTTTCAACCTGTCTCAGGAAAACCATGCTCTCAAATGTCTCACATTCTCATTGCTGGATATACAGATAAACGTTCTAAAAACAAAACAATACTCAGTGTTTGCTACACGTTCAGGGATTTGTCTGACTCTGAGCCCACTGAGCCCACAAAATGACATTATTGTTTACTGACAGAAAAGTAAACAACCAGCTGCAGACTAAATCAAAGGTGTTGTTCCTGCATGTCCCTGTGGTTTTTAGGCTGCCCTGTCCTTAATTGGAATAATTGGTGGGCCACTTTTGGGCCTGTTCTTCTTGGGAATGTTGTTCCGCACAACAAACTGGATAGTGAGTGATTCAAGAATACTTACAAGAATGCTTTTCAATCTCAAATGACCATATATACTTCCAAACAATAGGAGTGGCATCACATTGTCTTTTCACCTTGACTCGGCAGGGGGGCCTGACCGGACTGCTTGTAGGCCTCACATTGACTCTGTGGGTGGGTATTGCCGCTCAGATCTACCCCCCCACAGTCGAGAAGACCCATCGTCTGTCATTCAGCACCATCGGCTGCTTCAACGCAACTGTAGATAATAACATGACAACTGCATACCCGTGGACCAGTACAGTACCACTACCCCATAGGCCGGCTCTGGCAGACAGCTGGTACTCCCTGTCTTACCTGTACTTCTGCCCTCTGGGCACCCTGTGCACCATGATCATGGGCCTGCTGGTCAGCATCATCACAGGTAAAGGCATCCATCTTAAGCTCCACAGACCAGATGAAGACCGTCTGGTCTGGTCAATATGGTTGTTGTTATTATATAACAGTTATTTGGTCTATAATTTTTTTATTAGGCGGCTGTAAGCAGGAGAAACTGGACAGTAATCTGTTTGTGAGGAAGAGCGACTTGATTTGTTTCAACTGCTGTAGAGACGGGTCCAAGGTAAGAGACACAGAGAAGAACAGAGAAGCAGCAACTGGTCATGCCCTGTTACTTACTCTGTGTATTCCTTTGCCGACACAGTCATCAGACATAGAGAACGAGGACAACGAAAAGACTAAGGAAAAGTTTGATACAATGGAGGAAGACGAGGAGAAAGTCACCAAATTCTAATCAGCATGGATCACTATGGTGTGAAAGGAACAACAGAACAAAAGTCCCCTTTAGCACATTTATACTAACCGGGAGCATATTGCCTGAGCCAATTCAATTAAATGTGCATAACTGGCAGGTGTTAAATAAAGAAATAAATACCGCCCATTAAGTAATCTTTTAACTATGAAGTGTTTATACTGATGTTAACCCAGGCAGCAGTAGCTCAGTGTATAGAGCGCGTGGACAGAGGGGGTCGTCCACTAACTGTAAGGTCGGCGGTCCGATCCCCTTGATCCCCCTCCTCCAACTGTCCACATGTCAAACCCCACAAATGTACTGATCGTAAGTCGTTTTGAACCAAAGCGTCTGCTAAATGCCCCTTTACCCTTTAACCCGAATCTGTCTACTTCCAGGAACATTGACTACAATAAGTGCTCCTTCATAGAATACATGATAAGAATGTTTATGTATTGTAAATAAATATATACTCATATTCTATAACTGTTCATGTACTGCAATATTACTTTATATACAATTATAACAATTATATTATTGCGTTTGAAAAAATGTATATGAACTAGGACTAGGACATACAGCCCACACACTGCTTTGCTGTTCAGCGCTGGGTGCTATTTTAGTCTACAAAACAGACAAGCACACGCACGCACGTGCCCACACACACACACACACACACATACACACACACCCACACACATACACACACACACACAAACACACAAATGCAGACACACAAACATACATAGGCAGACACTGGTTTAATAGTAGATGCCGTCCCCTATTGGCG